>CM076584.1:1202538337-1202597786 GCA_034641835.2 Pinus albicaulis
TATGTTGAACGCTTGGTTAAACTAAGAGGGGGGGTGAATCAGTTTAACTCATTCATGGAATTTTAAAACTTTCTTTTAAACTAATTTACACCTTCATTTCATGATCAACTTATTACATAATGAAACATCAATATTAATATGTGAGTAGCAGGTATTAAGCAGATTAAATACAAAGTATCAACACATAATCATCATGCACATAGACACCAGATATAAGTGGAAACCCATAAGGGAGAAAACCACATCTTATTATTGTTGTGATGCAAAGGCAAGCTCTGAATCCCTCTCACCACTCATTTTCTGTAGGCTTCAACCTATAGGAGGCTGCTACCTCAATTCTGCAAGCTACAACTTACAAGGAAGCTCCAACTCCCATCTATTTTCTGCTGGCTACAACCTACAGGAGGCTCCTACCTCAGCCAGATACAACTGACATCTATCAAGATACAACTTGATATGGAAGCACCAACTTCCTCACTCTTTCATTAAAGACACATGCTGATTTACTTGGATATCAACTCTGTTCTGTTCCTTCTTTTCTGCTATCCACCTGTATTATATCTGCCTTATATCATTTCTGAATCTTCACAGCTTCTCTATCTGCTCCTTCTTCTTCTTACCCTCTCTGTCTCATTTCTCCATTCTCTAACTTCACTATCTATATCTTTTTAATATTATTTATAGAGATTACCTTATGACTATTAGCATTCCTCAGGGAATTTGAAATGGACAGCCATGCCTCTTTGACTTCTGCCTTCTCATTTCTTTGACCAACTCATTCAGAAAAAATATAACAATATGTACAATTTTCATTATTACAATGGAGTTTTGTTTGCCTATGGAGACTTGCCTTTGCATCACAAACAATATAAAATAAATAAAACTTTACATTTTCAGTTACAACAAGTATTTCTGTTCAGCCCATTCAGTTTTTGGCTCACTGTGAGTTTGTATTTTCTACTGTTGTAGAGAAACAATTCTGCATACCTCTGTTTACTGCAACTCTGTGCACTTGTGCATGTACCCCTGTCAGACCCACATTCTCCAAGTTCACTGTGCATATAAAAATGCATCTCTAATTTAGGTTCTAATTCTGGCAGCTGTGTCAATGCTGAAGCTTTCTTTTTCCATCACTATGTTAAAATCTTGTTATAACTCATACACACATTCCCAAATCTCAAAGCTGCATATAAAATGCATGCAAATTCCTGCCCAAATAAATTCACAATCTAGCAATTTCACAATATTGACGCGGAGGCACTTTTCTTCAATTTCTGATTATGAAACCAAACTTAGGAACCCACTTAATCCAAAGTCTCCACTTTTAATTCATTTCCACACGAAAGCACTTTTTGATAGTCTTATCATAAAACCTTTGGATTAATTAACTTTCGGCATTGTATTGTAACTCAGGCTTTAATAAATTACAACAAATAGTCATATTCGAATCCCACTTTACCTTTATCACCGAACTTCTTTTTATTAATTTAAGCACCTTACCTGAGGTTCTTCTCTTTTAATTTATCTGCAGCTGAACACTATAACCCTTTTCATCTTATATTCCGGCAACTACAATATATATCCTCCATATATGGCCCACAACATTGAAACAAAACATCGCATCAATTTATAATGCAACCGGGCCCACACCTTACCTCCATACCTTTCGCCGCACAACTTAACTGGCAATCCAATGGTCAAATTACTCTCATGCTCCAACCTCCAATTAAACCCTCATCCGACCGTCCTCGCACAATATTGCGCAATTTAACTGCACGAGGGTTAATCCTCCAAATTCGCGCGATATAAATGGTTTTCGAAAACCACTTATGGCCACGTGTCAACCAAAGACATATATCACATTTTTTTTGACAATTCTACTTACCACTTTTAAAAAGTGCGAGGCCGCTGGTTTTGATCTTCCAAACCGCTTTCACTGTTTGCAAGTCATGGTTCCATTTATCTCGGGGTTCCGCTCTTCGCCTTTGTTTTATATCCAACTTTAACACAATCCACACAGAGATTTAACAAACCTCTGTTTCCATTATTTGTTTGCATTCAATCCGACTCTACGACACAGATTAAAGCCCTTCTTTCAACTGCGCCAAGAAGGTTCCTTTGGGTTTAACTTCTCAAACCATGGTTCTCGTTTCACTGCTTATACCATATAACAAAACTTCAATTACTCTGCAAGCCACTTTGATGAACCAAATGTCGAGTTAAAACTCATCTATTTTCCTCTGAATTGAAAACTGATTTCAAGCCTTTTCGTGGGTGATCGATCCTTCCAGTGATCGATACACCTCGATACATATACAACCCTTCTCGGCTCTAATTGCAAGATTAATACTAACCCTGCAATTAATCATCAATTCCTCCACCATATACAGGATCACAATTTAAATCCCTTTGTACAGAGTTTACACTGTTCACAAAACCTGAACAATTTATTCATACTTTCACACACAATTCCAGCAGTCAATACATGCATAACCCAGTTAGTCAATAACACAAAGTTTCATATTTGCCACAGAAACTCAAATGTTCCTTCTATAATATCAGATCAAGAATACATTTGTAATTAAATCATCAATGTACATATAATTGCACATCACAGCTCTTTCACATAGAATAATATCCATATAATACTGAAACAAATCCTTTTATATTATAAGGAACATATAAGGAACATGCATAACCCAGTTAGTCAATAACACAAAGTTTCATATTTGCCACAGAAACTCAAATGTTCCTTCTATAATATCAGATCAAGAATACATTTGTAATTAAATCATCAATGTACATATAATTGCACATCACAGCTCTTTCACATAGAATAATATCCATATAATACTGAAACAAATCCTTTTATATACACAACTGAATTTACTTACAAAAACTCCTTGTACTAGGTCTTCAACTCACTACTCTGTCTCTGCTTCATGTCTAATGCTCTCTCTGCTGCCTCTGCTTCTTCCTGGTTCTTCTTTCTCCTTTGCCATAAATGAAAATATTTCCAACAGGCTAAAGATACACATATTATAATCAAGTTGTTGAAGGTAAAAGTAGTTATATATTCTTATATACATGATTCTGATCTTGATAATTAATTATTTATTGTTATATATGATTGGCATTTTTGAAGTTTTCAAGGTATGTGTCTATCTGATATATTTTACTAAATTTATAAAGGAAGGACTACAAAATCCTTGATTTTGTAGCAACCTATCTTGTTTTTAATACAATGTCTAATTATGGTTTCTTTTTTGCAATAATTCTTTTTGTTTGGTGAATATTGGCTTTGGATCCTACGAAGACAAATATGCTTGATTGGTCTGTGTATGTTGCGATTTATGCATTGATTCCTTGTTAGTCATTTGTATACTTCTTTTACTTTTTATAAGACAACCAGTAGGCCAAGAAATAATTTAAATTATCCATGTAGCAGATAGTTAAATACTTTTTAGGAATATTTTTTGGAAATGATTATGTCTCTTGACATGTATAAAAATTCTAAATTTGGTATGGTATAGGAGATTGGTAGGAGGAGGTGCATGTAGTACTATAGAGAGAAATTTTTGAGAAAAGAAAAGTTTTTTTTTTGGTTCTTTTTTAAACTATATGTGACTTTGGATTTTTTTTGAATTACACTCTGAGTTTTACAACTTGACTTTATTCATTTAACTACTTATTGTGGCTTTAGTCATTTGATATTCATTGGTATTTTTCATATTCTAGTTTATGTGTAATTTGATTTCTAAAAATACAATAGAAAATAATTACTATTCGTGTGATTTTATTCCATAAACAATTAACAATTTATTGCATTTCTTTTTTGTCTTACATTGATTTGATTTGGAAAATTTATTGTACGATCAATATTCCTCTCCAATGACTTGTGTCCTGAGATTGATGATAGATATGGGCATATATCGGGTCTAGGTTCGTGTGGTTTTATTCAAAAAATTTAGAGCTTAGATAATGTCATATTTCTCATAGAAATTGAATTAATGTTAATGATGTAGATATTTCTAAGTTCATGTTTTCATTTTGATTATTTTCTTATTGGTTTTATTCATAAAAAAATAATTGAATAATTATCCTTTTTATGAGATTGTTATACTAACCATTTATATCTCGGATGAGTAATAGAAATTAGATTGCATTAATTAGACTCTTTTGCATTGATTCTTGATGCTAGTCATAAGAACATATATAGTTTGATCTGTATCCATTCAAATGATAAAACACTTGCATTTTAACAATTGTCTACATTTTCTTTTGCATTAAGGATTGCCTTCTAGTTTTAATTTTAATTTACAATTTTATATATAAATAAAAATTAGGAGTTGATCCGGGTAAATTCATGATACCCTTTTAACCAAGACCTTTTACTTCAGCTGATGTGTCAAAATTGCATTTTATCAAAGCATTACTTAACATAAATGAACATATCTGCATGTTGTAAAGAAGAGGAACATAACAATAATTAGCAACATAAGATATTGATAACAGAGCTTGTCCAAGAGGGACTACGTCTCCGAGCCTCGGATTCAAGATGGTGTAGGCCACTGCATTAAGTGCTGGAAATAGTGATGATGTACATGGATGGTATTTTCTCTGTCATACAAGGAAAATGCCCTCATGCAGGAAAATTCCCTCCATGAGATGTTCCGCTACAAGAACTCTCATTCACAAAAATGACTCCTATCAACATGACAATCTTTCTCAATGGTGACTAAGAGTATCCCGTCCAACATGGAAACAAAGGGATCTCAAACAACATAAAACAATCCATGATATATATTACATCTCACATCAAGAAAAAAACAAGATCCCACATCAAACATCAAACAAGGATCTATACAACACAATACATCTCATAGAAAAGAGACAAGGAATTACATCATCACACTGTATATACCTCATATCCTGGAGCTATCTGAAGAAAAGGATAATAAACTTCTCGATCTAGCCGTACCATCAATATCCTGGCATCGGATATCCTGAAAATGACTACTCACACATTGAATGTTGACACCTACAACTCCACTTTGAAAAGTGGGCGACAAATAGAAGGTTTAGATGGAAAATATAACTACACTGTTGAACTCGTGTCGTCGAGAGGTGTAGGATCGACTATCAATTTGTTGAATTACGAAACTGTCGAAATATGGGCCTTAAGGAATCTTTTAGATTCCCCCTAGATTCCTCAAAGATGCTGCTCCATAGGGAATCTAGAAATCTGCTATTCAAAATAGGAATATGATCTCACCATTGATATCCTTGCGAAACTCTAGGAAGAATGAGTATAAATTTGACCTCATTCTGACACCGGAAAATTTTCGCCTCTAAGGAATCTCAAATATTCCCTCAAGATTCTTGAAGATTCTCCTCCATAGGAAATCTACAAAATTATTGCTCAAAAGGTGAATCCGACCTCGCCATTGCGTTCCCTACAAAATTCTGGTTAAAATGCATAAAATGTTCAATACATTCTGACACAAGAAAATTTTACATTCAAAGGAATCTTCATGGGCATCGAGCAATATTCTACCTCGAACTGTGTGCCATCATTCTGCCTCCTCTACCTCTGTCTCAAAAATCATGCTCGCACTTGGTTTCCTAGGCCTGGATGCACTAGTGAAAGATGAGTTTAAGTAAATATTGGGTGGCACATTACCCTATAATATCTATTGGGCGCAGTGGTAAAATACTTGAATTTGTTGAGGAGAGGTCTGGGGTCAAATCTCGACCCTCCCATACTTGGTGCGTTTATTTTAAAAATCCAAATAATAATTTTTAAGGGGCGTTAGACTCGCCCAACCCTCCATCTTTATCAACATGGTGTAATATAATATGGGTTGCATTGTTTTAGTTTTAAAATGTAACACATTTATGTCATATATGACATGTGGGGTGGGTATACAGTTTAATACTAACACACATATGGTATGTTACTTTTGTTTCAAAACAAAAAATTTAATATATATGCCCCTTTATATATATTCATTGCACCATATTAGCATTTTAAATATGATTTTAATGATTCTTTTGTCTTTTGTGCAGGTGTAAGGGCTAATGCTAGAGCGCCATGTGTCATCAGCTGAGAGGCTATCATGTGTGTCCCATATGCTCACTGGAATGCCATGTGGCACATCGTGGGCCCCACGTTCCCTTCCTTAACAAAACTTGAAACAAATTTAAGTTCATCATATGAGCTCGGATTGACGCGATGTTCACATCTTTGTGATCAAGGTGATGAGACCTTCAATATGAAGCTGAGTTTGCCACATTTCTGCCACTTTCAATTTTGAGCCTTTTTCCAAGCCACTAGCATCTGAAGATTCACGTGGATCAATCCTCCCCACCGAGAAGATTTTCGTTAGGGGAATTTTGAGGTCTAAAATGGACCTCCTAAGGAAAATGTATAATCAAAATTCACTTTATGAGAACCAATCACATTTTAGGGGATAAAATCATCCCTAATGGTTGAGGTGGCATTGCTTGAGTTAAGGGTAATTACTTGTCACATTCTCAATGGTGGATAAAAGCTCATGGTTGAACATGGTAGTGCTCTAAGTACTTTTAAAGTCATAAATTAAAGTACTCATCTTAAATGTGATTTCACACTTTTTGAATAAAATAATAATATTGCATTTCATATTTTTTGAAAGAAACAATGCATATCCCACACATTTTTCATGTATTTACACACTTTTCAATAAATGTTATATTTGCATATTTTTATATATTTATTTTTAAATTATATATTCATATCATTTTATTTAATATTACAATTTCAAATTAATTATAAGTTAATATCTATACATATATATTATACATATGAAATCAAAATAGATAAAAATGTAACCTTGTAATTTTAGGATAAATTGAATCTATAAATAATATCAACATAATATTAATAACAATACAAACATATTAATATTAAAGAAAACATACATTTTAGTTTTGTAGTATGAAAAAAGGTATATTAGTTTTGTAAGTTGAAAATAGATATGTTAGGTTCAACATAGTTTGGGGAAAAAAATACTAAATTTCAATGTATATACATCTTAGATTATATTTATAAATATAAATTAAATTTATTTGAATATTTTTTTTTTTAATTTTAAATAAAACTCAATTCGTTTCATTATGATTATATTAATATATATATATATAATGTTATGAAAAATAATCTAAATGTTATAGACTATATAATATATTCATTTTTATATTATATATTATTTCTTCTTATGTTATAAATCAAATCAAATCAATATGTAATATAAAATTCATACATAAAACAATATATTACATATATTGTATTACATTGTATTATTTTTATATAGTATATTAAATACATGTTATTATATAATTTAAATAATATAAATTTTAATTAATAGCATATTTTATAATTAAGAATTTATGAATTTATATTTATATTTTGTTTTAAGTTATTTAAGTACAAATCATAAATGCATTAGTTGTGCAATGATAATGATTTTTTCTTGAAAATATCTTTGTTATTTATAGTCACATCAACAATTTTTTTATTTTTTATTTTTATTTTGGTACAATGCTTGAATTGAATGTAACCATGGTTACATGGATTTCGGTGCAAAAAGTGAATTGCAAATTCATAAATATTATTTTATTGATTTAGCTAATATTTTACTATTTCCTTATGAGGCCCATTTTAGACCTCAAAATTTCCCTAATGGGTCCTCCAAAAACATCAGCTTGTATCCATCATCAACTGCATGCAAATGTCTTTGAAAGGCACATTCTTGCACACTCCTTCACCTAATGTACTTCAGAATTGGAACACAGTGCCAATACCTACAATTGCTGCAATGCAAATGTCTAAAACAACACATCCCTTGAAGACTCCTTCACCTCTGTCCTTTGGAATCAGAATGCAACGCCAACACCTACAACTGTTGCAACACAAATGTCTGAAATGGCACATCCCTTGAAGAATCCTTCACCTATGTCCTTCAGAATCAGAATGCAATGCCAACACCTGCCTAAAGCTACAATGCAAATTACATGCTCAAATGTGACCAACTATGACCCAAACATTCCCATACTTGTCACGATTTTACATGCTCGGTGTTCAATTTCACATCAAATGGAAATCACACCCCATTTATCATTGCAAGACCAAAAAAATCATCATTGCATTTCGAAATGATGGAAAACACATCATCACTTTTACATAAAAGAAATGCACCACTTGTTTTAGAAGACAATGCAAAAAATATCATTGTCGCATGGAAAGTGATGGAAAACCACATCATCACTTTTACAAAAGAAATGCAACACATGATTTTCAAAAATAAGGTCATAACAAGTTAACACATTTAGAAAAAAAAAATCTAGATAAACCCCTCTTTAGCAAAGTGAATGGGCCATCCCCCTGTGGGGAATTCGCTTGTCGATTAGCTCTTTTGACTGGTTTCTGCACGAACATTTTGTCTTTGAGGTGCTGCTCTGGATGGAGTCTCCGTCACGTGGCTCTTTGATGGCCACTTCGGTCACAATAACTGCAATGAGTCTTCTTCTTCCATACTTGCTTAACCAATTTCTTTCCCTTCTGTGGAGAAGGCTTTTCACGCCTCATCCTCCTTTGTGCTACCATTATTTTCCAACACTCATAAATGACATGGTTACGTAAAACACAAAAATGGAAATTTTTCTTATGCCATGATTAGAAACATGCTTATAATAAAAATGAACTTGCGAATATCGAGACTTATTATAACTTTCCTAGTGGTCTCTAGTGCGATCATGGTGATGAGAGCGTGTCTCAACTCTTCTATTGTGACATGCACTTGCATGGGATGATGGCTAAGTGTTCCCGTCATTATTTTCCTCTAGCAAGTTCAAAAATTTTTGTTTGCCTTTGATGTCCTTATGGTGATGATAGATTGCCTTAGCTCCCTTTCTGCAATATGCACTATCATATGATGATGGTGAAGTGTTCCCATCATTCTCTCTCCTCGATAGTTTCACCAATGTCGTGGAAGCTTCAGACACCTTTGAGAATTCTCCTTCAGTGTATCCCAAACTTCTATAGTGAGGTCTCTGCACAATCTCCAATGGCTGAGTTATGCCTTGGCCAGGAATGTCAAGTCCTCCTCCTTTATAACCCATCTTGGTAAGGAGTCTCATGTTGGTTCCTGTAATGGGTATCTCCACATTTCCAACATAAATAATAGCACGTGAAGATGAAACTGAAGAATGATCACAATTGTTTACCTCAGATGTTAATTTGGAAATATGTGAAGAGGGCTTCTCTAAGCCTTAATTACGCTTCACTTCCTTCAAGGCCTTTGTCGCGGCTTGCAGCTGAAGCTGCAATTGCATCTTCTCCTCCTTTTCTTCCTGTAGGATTTTCCTTAATGCATCATGGTCCGTTTGAAGAATTTCATTGTTACGCTTCAATTCCTCCAATGCCTTTGTCATGGTTTTCAATTGAAGTTACAATTGATGTTTGTCCTCCTTCTCCTCTTGCAGAAGTGTTTTCAACTTAGCGTTGTCTGTTGCTTGTTTATCATAAGCTTCGTACAACATGTCTTCCTTTTTAGACACCATGAGCATGGTCTCATACATGTGTTTGAAATCCTCCATTGCTCAACTTAGCGAATGTTCAATGGTTCACGCTTGTAATCCAAATCTGCAAGAAGTCCGCTCTAATACCACTTGATCTGGGTAAATTCTTGATACTATTTTAACCAAGACCTTTTACTTCAGCTGATGTGTTAGAATTTAATTTTATCAAATAATTAACGAAAATAAAGGAACATATAAGCATGCTTTAAAGAAGAGGAACATAACAAGCATTAGCAACATAAGATATTGATAACAGAGTTTGTCTAGGAGGGACTACGTCTTCGGGCTTTGGTGTCAAGATGGTGTAGGCCGTTGCATTAAGTGTTGGAAATAGTGATGATGTACATGGATTGTACATTCTTTGTCATACAAGGAAAATTCCCTCATGTAGTAGTGACTCAACCTCTCTACGAGCTATTCCACTAAAGGAAATCTTATTAACAAAAAGAACTTCTATTAGCATGACAATCTCACTCAATGGTGACTAAGAGTATCTCGCCGAACATGGAAAAAAAGGGATCTCAAACAACATAAAATAATCCATGATATAAATTACATCTCACATCCAGAACAAAACAAGATCCCACATCAAACATCAAACATGGATCTATACAACACAATGCATCTCATAGCAAAGAGACAAAGAAGTACATAATCACACTGCATATACCTCACATCTTGGAGCTATCTAAAGGAAAGGATGATAAACTATTGGATCTGGCTGTACCATCAATATCGTGGAGTTGAATATCCTAAAAATGACATCTTACACATTGAATGCTGAAACCTGCAACTCCACTTTGAAAATTGGCTGAAAAACATAAGGCTTAGATGGAAAATCTGACTGCACCACTGAACTCGTGTCACCGAGAGGTGTAGGATCGATTGTCAATTTGTTGAATTATGAAAATTTTGAAATCTGTTGAAGATTGAAACAAGAAATAGTGAAGGAGGCATCCTGAAACATCATTCCTGATCCTAGTTAGAAAGTGATCACCTAAACTAGGTGGGACCCACACAGGTGATTTTTGTTGCAAAGTCTATTTTTAGACATGTCGATCATATTCTATGAGTTGCAGGATGCTATTTGTGGATGGTTGGTCAAGCTGGAAAAATATATGGATTTCTATTTTTAGACATATTGGGCGGAATCTATTTTTAGATTGCTAGTCTAAAAATAGATATGTCGAATATTATTAGCTCTTAATAATATTTGGACAATAAAAATTATCTTATTCTCTTGGAGCACTTCAGTTAAGTGCACAGATGTGGCACAGGAGCTGACAGAAGGAATTACGCTATTCCCGAGGGTTAAGTGGAGCTATTTCATGGAGACTTCAGTTAGAACTCATGTGACAGAGTTTGGTGGAGTTATTGAGGTAGTTGGTGGAGTTGTGTTCAGTTTAACTGAGTTAAACATAGTTGAGCTAGTTGTATCTAGTCTAACTGATTGATACACTAGTGAGAGTGGTGTGAATTAACTATTAATTAATTCACTAATTATTAACTCATTAATCAACTAAAGAATACATCAGTTAACTACAGTGCATGGACAGTTTCAGTGGAGACCAGTGAAGAGGTAGGTGAAAGAGCAGTGTGACTATCAGTTGTGACTATAGTATTGCATGATTTGCAACACACGGTGGTTGGAGATGCCTATGAATATTGCATGAGCAAGGCTGGGGAAATCCGAACTCATCCAGAGCCATTCTTCAGCAGGGATTGCACAGTAGAGGTAGGCTAAGGGCTGGCAAAGATCGGTGCATGGATTTGCAAGATTAGGGCCTGATTAGTGTGTAGCAATTGGAGATTGTACTAAGAGATTGTGAGGATATTTGTATTATGATTGTTACATGATCTCTATGACATATATAATATACAGATAATTGGGGGTTTTCAGCTTTAATCTTTCCCATAAATTACTGTGTTCATATGTGTGAATTTTTATGGTTTTAATGTGTGCATGCAATTGATTTAATTTCCGCATGTAATGATCAATGGTAGAAGAGATTCTGTATTGTGCATGAAGTCAAATAGTGTGTGATTAGGAGAATCTCAGATGTATAACATATTAGTTATATAATTTCTACAAATATAGGCCTTAAGGAATATTTTAGATTCCCCTAGATTCCTCAAAGATGATACTCCACAGGGAATATGGAAATATGCAACTCAAAACAGTAATTTAATCTCACCATTGATATCCTTGAGAAATTCTGGGAAGAATGAGTATAAAGTTGATCTCATTCTAACACTGGTGAATTTTAGCCTCCAAGGAATCTGAAAGATTCCCTCAAGGTTCTCGAAGATTCTCCTCCACAAGGAATCTATAAAATTGCTGCTCAAAAGGTGAATCTAACTTCGCCATTGCATTCCCTACAAAATTTAGGTTAAAATTCACATAAAGTTCAATACATTTTGACACAGGAAAATTTTACCTTCAAAGGAATCTTCATGGGCATCAAGCTATATTATTCCTCGAACTACGTGCTATCATTCTGCCTCCTCTATCTCTGCATCAAAAATCATGCCCACACTTGGCTACCTTAGCCTGGACGCACTGGTGAAAAGATGAGTTTAAGTAAATATTGGGTGGTGGATTACCTAACAATATCTGTTGGGCATAATGGTAAAATAGGTGAATTTGTTGAGGAGAAGTCGGGGGGTCAAATTCCGACCCTCCCATTTATTTTAAAAATCCAAATAATAATTTTTAAGAGGGGCCAAACACGCATCGGGCGGCCTGCCCAACCCTCCGTCGTTATCAACATGGTAATATAATATGGGTTGCATTGTTTTAGTTTTAAAATGTAACACATTTATGTCATATATGACATGTGCGGTGGGTATTCCGTTTAATACTAACACACATATGGTATGTTAGTTTTGTTTCAAAATAAAACATTAAATATATATGCCCCTTTATATATATTCATTGTACCATAGTAACATTTTTGTTTTAACCATATGTTATATTTAACATAAAGTTTGTTATATGGTTATTATAACCATTAATTTTTTAAAATGATTTTTATAACCATTTTAAATATGTTTTTAATGTTGGAGTGCCATCTGTCATTAGCTGAGTGTTTTCCATGTGGGTCCCATGTGCTATCTGGAACGCAATGTGGCACACTGTGGGCCCCACGTTCCCTACCTTAACAAAACATCAAACTGCTCTAACTTTGTCATATGAGCTCGGATTGACACGCCGTTCACACTCTTGTGATCAGGGTAACGAGCTCTTCAGTATGAAGATGATTTTTTCACATTTTCGCCACTTTCAATTTTGAGCCTTTTTCCAAGCCACTGGTGTCTCAAGATCTACCTGGATCAGGAATTATATTTTTGTTGCTTCTGCATATGATTATACTTCAATTATTTTTGTACCATTTACATTCAATTATGGTCTTTACTTTTTTCTATAATTATTCGGTTATTATTTGTATAGATCTCAATATATTCTTTTGCTAATGATTATTTGATTTCTGTATAGTATTCCTTAACAAATATTTTGATTTTATAATTGGTAGTTTACATTTATTATAATCTTAGTAGTTATTAACCTATAAATTGTATTTTATTATTTAACATATAGTTTTAGGTATATCTAACAATAGATTTATTTTCACATAGGTAGTATAGGTTAGGATTAGTTTTTCCCCAACTTTATTCTTTGTAAGAAGAGGAATCCAAAGGCTAATGGAGCCTTAAAACTCATCGAGAACAACCACACCAAACAACTAGGGATATTTAAAGAGATCTGACCTGGGTCATTTCTCCCTTGTTAACAAGGTTGCACCAAACCTACATTAACACTAACTAAAATATTCATTACCAATACTAAAAGATTATCAAAAAATACCCTGAATTGAAGTCTAATGCAACTAAATGCCAATTATTTTTTCCTTTGTTAAAATCTAGGATTTTAATTGTTGTTACAAGAGTTCTAGACATTAAACTATGAAAACTATAGAAACAAGTAATCATATTGTTAGAATCCTTGTGGATGATTTTCAAAAAATTAGGAAGATAACACGATCCCAATACCATAATGCATCCTGTCATGTCTTGTCACAATTAATTGTTAACAAGATCAAAAGAAAATGGCATTTTCTAAAACACACACCCTATATCATTAAATGCGATGTCAAAACCCTTTCAAAAGTATTATGTTAGAAGAGATAACCTAGAGAAAAGTCTCCAAACAAATTTTTGGGCCTTTAATGTTAGGTTATCTCATTTTGATATGAAGTTAATTAGATTAGTTAAGGAACTAGTGCAAAATTATGGGCAAGAGAGCACTAGACTTTCTCCTAGCCAAAAAGAGGAAATAAAATTAAGAAGTGGTTTTAGGGATTGTAAACCCCACATTAAATTTTATTTTTACATGAGATAGACATAATTGTATGAGAGAGTCAAGAATCCACATTCCACACTTAACTTGGGATCATGATCATTCAAAAATGGAAGTTATGCTAGAATAAACATAACATGTAACACATATTATTTCCAATACCAAATTGAATACTCTTAGTATTTGACACGCACACACACATAGATATATATATATTTATGTATTACATAATACCCTTGTGTAGGAATGCTAAAATATATTACCACTAACATCATCTAGAGAATTTATAAACATTCGGTGTAAAAGTCCCAATGGGGGTACATTTTATAAAAAAATATTGCTTAGATGGGAAATGCCTCAGTTGTGTTGAATGTAATTACTAAGAAAGTGCACCCACATGAGCCATGAGTATGAATTGGTTAGGAAGGAGGTTAACTTGAAAATATTCATATATGTCACATGGAAAATTGAGGGATGGAATTAAAAGAAAAATAAGAAGATACATTTGGTCACTTCCCATGTTAGTAATGAATACATAAGTAATATATATATATATATATATATATATATATATATATATTTAAATTGAAATTGACATTAAGATTTTAACATTGTAGCAATTTGTATTTGTAATAATGTGTGTATTTTGTGTGTGTGCACACACACACACACACATGTATTTATTGTCATTCTACTAGGTACAAGTATGTGACTACATTAAGGAACTCTATGAAAAACACCCAACAATATGTGTAGCATGCCCATGTGGCTTAATGAAAAGACAAAAATTTTGGATTATGTAGAGATATGTTTCCCATTGGTTCTCTATTATCAGTGATGAATTTAGTAGAGAACTATACCCTTCATCCACAAAAGGAGATTCAAAGCCAATATTATCACTCAGAGTAGGTGAGCATATGGTCCATATCACATATAGGCATGCGATAAATAGGAGAAAAGAAAATGCAAAAAAGTGGTGGGCTATAGAATTATAATAATAGAACATGCTAAATAGGAAAGGAACACATTTAAATTATTGATAAAGGAAGTGGAAGCTTGTGAGATGATGTGCATTATATATGCTACAATAAATTATTTATATTTTGTCAAAATGCATTTTCTCATTCTATGAATATTGTGGAATATTATTGCAATTATAATGACCAATTGAGTCTAGTGGAGAATAGGTGTTCTGTAGAATAAGTCATCCGGGGCATGAAATGCCTCTCATATTTTGTCGGTTAATGTTGTGGAATACCTTCATATTTAAAAATAAAATGTAATTGCTTAAATTAAAGATTCATTGAAAAATAATGAAATTCCTTATAAAGAGAAAATAATATATTGAAAGTAAGTAAATAAACCTACAATGCATTATTTAGCTCCAAACATGTTGATGGATCACATGATCATGGCATGTTGGAACAAGAATCCATAAGTAGTTGCAATTGTGGAATGAATGCATAATGAATTCTTCAACCATTGAACATGTAGTTACAGAATCCATGAATTATAAACAAATTAAGATGTAGAATAAAATAAAAACGGCAAAGGGTATACGATGAAACAATGAAAGAAAACTACATCAATCTAGCAACTAAATAGTAAGCAACCTAACCTATGAGTAGAGGGGATTCAATAATTTCAAAGTGATCCCTTACTCTAAAGAAGGAAACGTGTTCAATCCCTCAAGCTAAAGCACTACTGTTATGAGGAAAATTGAAATAATAAATTAGATCTCACATTAGTTAAGGAATTCAAAATTACAATGTCAAATGAAAGAAAATTATTTCCAACTCTTTTTGGTATGATTGCTAATCTTTCTAACATAAAATAACTAATTTAGATACAAAATGAGCTCAAAGATTTACTACAGTATATAGAAATGCATGGTTCCCTCAACAAAATTCCTACATATTAGCAATATGAATAATTTGAGAAACGACCAATTGATTTAAGTTTTATAACTACTAGACAAATGCATGGTTTCCTCAACAAAATTCCTACATATTAACAATATTTTTAGATGTTATGAATACTTGGGATTCAATAATAATGCTTGCCTTTATGATGCATTTGGTAGCACCAAATCATGATTTGATATAAGTATGAATTATGTGACATGTGCACATAGAATTCATCAGCAAAATTCAATATGAGGATACAAATTTAAATTCATCAACATCATTCAACATGAGTTTATTGAGTCAAATTTGTTCATATTATAAAAAATAAAATTCATCAAAACAAATTTTATAACAACATGTTGTAGTATGTTACAAAATCAAATTGATCAACAAATTAAAATTCATGAACATATAATATAGAAATAATATATTTGGAGTAAGTTACTCATGCAACTCAAATATCCTACAAACTTTTATCTCATAATTATACCAAACACATCAATTCACAAGAAAATAGTAAATAAACTAAAATAAATAATAACTAATAATTATAATAATATTTCAAAATATGGAAGAAAATAATTAATAATTATAATAATATTTCAAAATATAGAAAAAGTAATTAATAATTATAATAATATTTCAAAGTAGGGATAATAGAAGTTAAAATAGTCAAGATCCAATAACTATGATGAATTTCTTACCCTCAAAAATATTCTAAAACTAGAATATAAAAAAGGAATCACAAACCTTCATGTTTTTGGAGACAACGATAATGATAAATAGGATAGCCACTGAAAGTGGAAAAGAAAATATAGTGTTGAGTTCGATTATAATGAAATCAAAGCTTCTTTAATTGCAATTAACTCAAGTATGCTTTGGACATTTAAAAAAAAAAAAACACTCAGACCGGGCGTAGATAACCTATCTAAAAAGTGATAGCAACAAAATGAAAACATATGGGTATAAATAGAAAAGCAAGATTGTGTTACTTACGAAAATAAATTCAATATTTTAATTCAATGATTCCAGAAGAAGATTTTAATCATCCATAGTCTGAAATGAATAAGAAATATCTATTCCTCACCAACTTATGCACACGGGCTGATTTTACTCATCTTAACGAAGAGATAGATAATTACCATGAATATGTAAAGTGTAGACAATATTTTTTTCTTATTTATAGAAATAAATCTATAAATAATAATTGTAATATAAAAATGAAATAATAGTTAATGTCATTGTGAAAAACAATTTTTTTTTGAAAATTTTGAAAATGAATGTGTTTTATTAAGATCATTAAAGCCTATGCAAAATGAAAATAATGTGCTTTGACGTATTTTATATAAATGTTATGAACAAAATCATTTATATTTACCTATAAATATTATGAACATCTACAAAAATATAATATCAATGTATAAATAAGTTAATTATATATATTTTGTCATTTTAACAATTTTTTTTTCAAAATTAACTATTAAACAGTAAAACCAACACTATATATATATATATATAACTCCATTACAAGGATTAAAATCAAATTACAATTATAAATTTAATTCTTTTTTATGAAATATATAAATTTATAATTGTAATTTGATTTTAATCCCTTGTAATCCAGTTATATATATATATATATATATATATATATATATATATATATAATATTACATATTTATAATAAAAAACAAATTTAAAGTATTAAAAATTAATAGAAAATTATAGAAATAATAGTTATCAAAAAAATATAAATTATATATATATAATAAATTATAATTTTTATTATTTATAATTAAGTTTTAATATATTTTTATTTTTATTCTTAAAAACAATATAATAAAAATAATAATCTATCAACTCTAGAGATACTTCCAATTTCAGTACAAAATTCACTCCAACCCTTCTTAAGCTAGTAAATAATAAGTTACATTAAAATAATTAAATATCATTATTATATTTTTTTTAACTCTATAAATAATTGTTAAATTGTATGATGATGTAGATAATGTGCATTTTGAAATTTATGGTGTAAGTTTTCATGTTCTATGTGAAGATCCATGTTGTGATATTGTTTTATTTTGATATTTCATATTTTATAAATAAAGACATCTTTAAGACAAAAATTTGAATAAGGGAGAGACAACACAATTAGACAAAAAACAAAATGGAATGTGCAGATTGTGAGGATGCCAAAAATGTCGAGCGAAATAGAGAAAACAACCAATTGTCAGAATAAATGAATATTGACCTTGTGAAATGCTAAAGGTACACACATGATTTCCAAGTCTACAAATTAATATGAAGAACATTTTTTTGATAAATTACCTTATATTATATCATAAGTCTAACATACAAAACTTAGCACTTAGCCTTCTTACTCTTGTGGCTTGCCACAAGGGAAATCAGACCAACGACAATGGAGGTGTCTTACTAATCTTTTTCTTGTCAAAATGATCAAAATTAAAATTGTTGTCCAAGACACCCTATGCTTAGACATTCATCTAGCTTCATATTTAAAATTTTTACATACAATATCTTAGGTGATACCCTGTGCTTAGATGATCGTCTGCCTCTATATTGAAAATTGTTACATACAATATGCTAGGTGGATCTATACAATCGTAGTTGTAGCTTATATATGAAAATAAAAGAATTTTTCTTAATAAAAAACATAAAGCATAAGACATGGGCATGTATCATTCATCTCAAGACATTGTTAGGGCTAGATATTCTGTTCTTGGGCCTACTAGAGAACAACACTCAGATTGAAGATGTCCCTCAATATGGGCTAATCAGACATCCAAGATAACCAAACAATAGCACTAGTAGTGTTGAACCTATTAGATTTCATTGAGGAAAGCTATACTATCAATGGCTCCTCATGTTTCTCATTGAGGACTCAACCCAAAAAAAATTTCATTTTATAGTGAAGGGTGATATAGTTAAAATATTGGTTCCTCCATCCCTTGGTCTGGCTAGGGGACGAGAGCCATCTAGCGAATTTAGCTTGAATTCCATAATCTAAGTAAGCCTATCATTCTGTCATGGTCAAGGCTTCCAATTGTTGAATTTAATCATGAACCTTAGGTAGAGTGATAAAGTGGTGAATTTTAGTGGCAAACTAGGTTTCAGATTGTGCTCTAGGTCTGCTAGAGGAACCAAAACCCTTAGACTCGTGGCTTGGACACATTATTTGTCTTGGCATGGTGCCCAAAGAAGGAGAAATCATAGCGCTAATAAAATCTAGAAAGAGGTGAGAACCAATGTATGAAAATAGATAAACCCAAACAAGGTATAATGTCGTGAGTAGAGTATATCCCATGCTAGCTAGAGGGATTTACTATGAAATAACTAAAAAAAATGAAATCAATGGGAGAGAGATTTTGGAATAAAGGGGACCTAGGGGGTCCAAAATGACCATAATTATAATAGTCAAATCATCCTCAACGAAGCCACCCTGCATACAAGACTCTAAAATATAATACATATAAATGCCCAAACTATACCAGCTGAAGGAGGTGGCCAAAAAATTGTTTACTAAATCACTGCTGGCATGCTTCATTTAGGAAATTTTTATTGGCTTTTACTACCAAATCCATTAATATAGATCTCTCCTTCCTAGTGGATTATCCCTTAAGTCTATAACAGAGATTTGAATTATCATCCCTATGGTGGAATTAAGGCCATTAGGGCTAGGCAAAGAGGGCCTGGGCCTTCCGTCACAATATCACCAAAAGACCATGATTTGCAGTGGAAATAAGAAATTATTGTAAGACAATGGAACAGGAACTGGAAATGGCAACCATTATTGTGGCAACTACAATTGTTACAATGACGATTATGTGTACTAAAATTTTATTGAAATATCTCAGTAACAGGATTAGGAAGTGAAGGGAAATTCCTTCGTCGGGAAGTTTAGGATTTACATTAATGTGTGAGACCCTTTAGTTTCTATGTGCTCTAAGATGTAACATGCCAGAGGACTTTATAGAATATGGAGTAAAAAATTTTGGCCCTGTTTTCAAGACTTCCATACTAGGGAAGGATACTGTCATCATTGCCAGCCTGCCTGGTAATCGTTTGTTTCTCTCCAATGAGAACAAGTTGGTTGTCTCATCATGTTCAACTCTTTTCTACAATTCATGGGAGATGATTTCCTCATTAACAAGTTCGAAGACCAGTACCACCATAAAAGCCTCTAGGTAGCCCTTACCAGATTTTTATGCCCTGAAACTCTACAACATGTGACTAGAAAAATGAGTAGGGTAATATTGTACAAGCCCGAATAAACTCCACAATGAAAGAGCATCGTATTAATAATAATATCACTTATTTATACATGTGATCTAGGTACGATACAAGTTTGTCTTAGTAACTTATTAATTGTAAAAATGGAATATGAAACTAATCACATATTGTACAATAACACTTCCGAAGGATTAGTTAAAATTCCCCCCTTAATCTAAAGGGACATATGACATGTAGAGTAACATTATGAACTTTTCAAGCTTTTCATGTTCAAGTGCCTTTTTAAATATGTCTATGATATGCTCTGAAGTAGGACAATGTGTCAGATGAATAACTTTGGGCTCTACGTAGTGTCAAATCAAGTGATATTTGGTGTTAAAATGCTTGCTTCGTCATCATGAAACTTGGGATTCTTGGCCAACTAAATTGCAGAAGGGTTGTCAGTGAGTAGTTGAGTTGAAGAATTTTGTTTCTCCTACAAGTATTCAAGTAGTTTTTGAAGCCAAATGATTTATTTTTTAGCTTGAGATGATCCAATATATTTGTATTTGGTGGTAGAATCAACAAGAACAAATTTCTTTCGTGATTTCCAACGGATGGTTGTTGATCCAAGACTCTTCCAATAACTAGAAGTAGAGACTATATTCTCCTTACCTCCATCAAAATCAGAGTTTGAATAGCCGGTGAGATGGAAATAAGCAACTTTGGAATATTTGATGCCATATGTTCGAGTGCCTTTCAAATACTTGAGCACTCGCTTTGGTGCATTCCAATGACCTTCACATGGTTGATGCATGAACCTGGAAACTATCCCTACAAAAAATCTATGTTAGGTCGAGCACTAGTTATAAAATTCAAACTTCCAACAAGTTTCTTGTACTTTTTTGGATCTTCAAATGTACTTCCTTCAGTGGAGGTAAGTTTCAAATTATGCTCCATAGGAGTAGCAACATGATTACAATCTTGCATCCCAAATCTATCTAATAGTTGTCCAACATACTTTTTCTGAGAAATGAAAATATGTTTTGGTTTCTGATCAAATTCAATCCATATATAATAATGTAATAAACCCAAATTTGTCATGTCAAAAATTTTCATCAACTCTCTTTTGAAGGATGTTATATAGTCATCATTATTTCCTGTAATCATCAAATCATCTACATACATAACGATATATACAAATAATTTTTCAATACTCTTATAAAAAAGAGTTACATCATCTAGATCAAATAACTTATAATTCAACTTAAGAAGGTGTTCAGTTAACTTTTCATACCATGCACAAGATGCTTGCTTCATTTCATACAAAGAAATCACTAACTTACATGCCTTTTTCTCTTTTCCTTTCACAACAAAACCTTATGGTTGAAACATTTAAAAATCATCCTACAAATCACCATTCAAAAAAGTTTCTTTAACATCCATATGGTGCACCTTCCATTTATTATGATATGCAAGAGAAAACAGAGTTATAATTTTGCCCCACTTTGCTGTGGGAGAAAATGTCTCTGTGTAGTCAACACCTTCCCTCTGAGCATATCATGTTTCTACAAGCCTTTCTTTGTATTTATCAGGTGAACCATCTACCTTGTACTTGATCTTGTACACCCACTTGCAACTAATAGGTTTGAAATCTGCAAGAGGATCCAATAACCTCCAAGTTCCTTTCTTAATAAGTGCATCATATTCCTTTTTCATCACATCCTTCCATTCATCACTATTAGTAGCTTCTTCAAAACAAATGGGTTCACTAATTGTAGAATGAATAAATTCAAAATCATGAGAAATGTTACCTGAATCGCCTTTATAATAAATTCCTGTTTCAAAATCATCATACTTTCTTGGAATTTTTAGAGCATGTGTGGATCTTCGTAATGGTTGTTGAAGTGGCTGTGATGGTTTCTCATCTTGAAGTATAGATTCTTAAGGAACACTTTCTAACCCTCCAAAAACAACACTATCCTCCAAATTTTCTTCAGCAGTAACATCCTCATGATTCTCATAAGTAAAGTATGGAAAAGCCACAGAATGATCCAAAAAGGGAACCCCCCTATAGTATGTGGAACATCATTATTAGATTCAAAATTTAACTTTTTATATGAAATTTTTTCCAAATGAGCCAGTTGCATATCAATAGTGGAGTTATCTTTATCTCATTCAAGAAAAAAACATCCCTGGAAAGAATTAACTTCTTATTTTCTTCATCATATAGCGTGTCTACTTTTGAAGTATTAGAATAACAAAAAAATATACATTTTCATCTTCTTTCTCCTAATTTATTTAGTTGTTTCTTAGGAATCAAAGCATATCATTTTGATCCAAAAATCTGAAATGTTGAATAGATGGGAGTCTATCATACCAAAGTTCATAAGGTGTTCTGTTGTTAATAACTGAAGAAGAACAAGGATTTCTAATATAAGCTGCAAAAAGAATTGCTTCGCCCCAAAACATCAACTTCACATTCTTAAAAAGAATCATAGATATAATCATATTAAGAAAAGTTTTATTAATTTTTTTTGTAATTCCATTCTATTATGGATTATAAAGTATAGTAGTTTGATTTTTGATTCCATTGTCCTTCAAATATTGTTCAAATGCATGAGAAGTATATTCGCCACCATTATCAGTTCTAAGAATGCCTACATTATGTTGAGTTTAATTTTTAATCATCAAATGAAAAGTTTAAAAACTTAAAACACTTGCAACTTATATTTCAGAAAATACACCCAACACATTCTTGAGTAATCATCAATAAATGTCAGCACATATTTATTTCCATTTGCAGTTGCAACATGCATAGGTCCAAATAAATCTAAAAGTATGAGACCTAATTTTCAAGAAGATCTGGAAGGAACTATGGAAAGGTTTCTTACAATGTTTTCCTAGAATAAAAGCATCACAAGGTGTAATATTTCTTGCAACTATAGGAAGACCTTTAATACCTTTTTTTTTTCATAATTCTTATGCTACTAGAATTGATGTGACCAAATCGAGCATGCCACAACAATATGGGAGACAAGACATCACTTTGTTGCGTAAAAAAAGTAGAAATTTCACAAGAATTAGTAGATGAAGTGCCATTTAATTTTAAAACCATACATTCTTCCACACTGGTCATAATAATTACATGATCATATGTTGTTCTTATCTCGATGTTACCATCAAACATATGAATAGAATGTCCTTGTTGCCGAATATGGATAAGGGACATAAAATTTCGCTGAAACTGTGGAATATAATGTACATCCTTTAGAACATAAACCGTAAGATTCAATATCTTCAAACGAATAGGCTTTAATTTTAGACTTATCAACAAAGTAAACAAGACCATTAATATAATTACTCATATTTAAAAAAACATCTCGCCTAAATTTCATATGGCAAGTGCCTCCTGAATCCAAAATCCAAACATCTCACCATGAAGAAAATATAGTGTTGAAAACATCATTAATATTAAAATTAAAGTGAGCAACAATGTAATGTGCAGATTCTAATGATTTTCCCTTATTGGGTGGTGGTTGATATTTCAAATGTTCTCTCCTTTCATTGACTTTATCCCAAGGGATTTTATAGTTAGTATCAATATGATTAATTTTACCACATCTAAAACATTTGATATGTGGTCTATCATTAAAATTCCTTTGTTGTCTGTCTCCCTAATTTTTTTCCCCACCTACCTCTACAATTTCTCCTACCATGGCCTCTACTACTTTTATCACCTCTAGAAGTTTCAACATGAAACTTATGATCCTTTTGTGCAAGGCATGAAGTTTCTACGTTAGAGTTAGGCGGAGCCTCTTTCTTCCCAAAGGCCTTTTCTCTCTTATCTATTTTGTTTACAAGTTTATCAAATGTAATGTATTTTAACTATGCATTAGCTTGGAGAGATTCCAAATAATGTGAATAGAAAAGGTGAAGGACTTTTATAAAAGTTGTAATTTGTATATCTACTTTAATTCCAGTGGCTTCTATATCATGAAAAATGGATTTTATTTTAGAATCACTCTTCAAGGGATCATTATCTTTCATCTCCAAATTGAACAAATTCAACAACAACTGAATAATTTCGAGTTCTAAGTGTGAATCATACATTTTTTTCAAATTCTTTAATTCTTCGAATGTAGTATCACAAGAAATGATATATCATCTTATCTTTTCTCTCACTGATGCAATTATTAATTCACATGTCTTGTTGCCTTTTGTCTCCAAAATTGCACATTTCTTCTCATTATTAGGCAACTCTGGTGCAATTTCTTTTTCGTCACTATCTTTCTTTCGTTGAAAAAATTCCCACAAACCATTAAAAAAAAAGGCACTTTAAGCTTTATAATCCATTCTTGGTAGTTCTCTTTCCGCTAAGCACAACTCCAACTATGGAAACTATTGAAGTCATAATTATTTTTCAATGAAATAAAATCTTAAAAAAATCCTTTTCAAATTAAAAATATATGAAATACTTCTTAAAATAAATAAAATCATTTCTCCTTGTTTAGAAAATTCAGTTGGCTTAGTGGTATAATGGTATGTTTAAAAAATAGCTTAGCAAAGATCTTGGTTCAAATCTAAACATTGTTGCCCTTTTAAAAGATTTAATAATTTTTTTTTCACAAATTACTGCAATAAATAACATATCTACCACTGTAACTTCCCATTCACTGTAGAAATTTCCCATTCATTGCAGAAAATAAAAAATCTACCATTCTAACTTCCCATTCACTAAAGTAAATATGATAGAAGCTTTTTCCCAAAAAAATGAGTCACGCCTTATTAAAAACTGTTGCCCAAGCCTTATTAAAATGGTTGGGATTAATAAATATTCACCAACCAAATGTGGCCTCCAAAAATATTAATTCCACCCATAAAAATTCATCAACAACAATAAATCATAATATAGCCTCTGAAAAACTTATTTCACCATGTTACTATTAATAAATATTCAATGTTATTCATTCACTATCGATTGTGCCAATAATAAGAGTTACTCCTGCGGAATAAATTTTACCTTGGTTGCTATTAATATTCAATGTTATTCATTCACTATCAATTGTTCCAATAGTAAGAGTTACTTGTGTGAAATAACTTTTTCCTTGGTTGATTTTAACTTCATTTCCAACAGTCCAAACCTATTTCACCATGCTACTATTAATAAATATTCAATGTTATTCATTCACTATCAATTGTGCCTGTTAGCAACCTATAATATAGGGGTCATAATTTTGACTTGACTATTGGTAATTTTGTAAATTTGTACATACTTTGCCTTTTGCAAGTTGTATTCACATATTTTGTAAAAAAATAAAAAATAAAAAATAAAAAAAAATCAAAAAGAGGGTAAAAAGTCCTAAAAGAACAATCAAAGGACTTAGAAAAAATAAGATACCCCAAAGAAAAAATGAATAAAACATGAAAGTGAGCAAGCATAAATGCCACTAATTTTTACTTTTTGACTATGGCAGAGTGTCAATAAATGCCATTAGTCCATGATGAGTTAAACAGTTCAATCTCAACTTGTCATTGTTTCAATTTCCTTTGTTGTAGATAGAGAATAATGAGTTGTTAGACAGTTTAATCCTAAAAATTCAGTAGTTAGGTAGAGAAATAAAGTAAATCCAACAGTTTAATCTAGATTCATGGATGAAATAAGTGTAGAGTTAGATAGTTTACTTGCTTTCAGAAAGAATAAATGCTGTGAAGGTTGCTAGCTTAAATGCACCTTGTTACAAAAGAAGAAAAAATGTTAGCATGGTAAGATGGGTAGGTAGAAGAAGGTGAAAAGTCACAACGTAAATATCATTCATCATGAGCTTCAGAATAACTAACTTCCCCTTCCCATAGACATGAAACATTCTAGACTATCAGTCAGAAAGGCTAAAGGCATTTCCTTGACTTTTGTTGGGACCAGACCCAAGGCTCTATGACTGATTAATTAAAAATTTGTAATGTCTATATTAATTCCTTAATCACATCATTTAACATTCATGCACTCATTTTCCCTGCAAAATCCTAAGTAAAACTTCATTTTTACTTAAATATACTCTAATTCTCATTTGATTAACTTCCCACATCATTTCAAAGCATAAAGCCCTCAAAATCACATGTTATCCTAATTATAAGTGATGAAGTTATTATAATGCAATTTGATTTTAATCTTCACTTTCTTAGTTATATTAATGTGTTTTGAGTATACATTTTCCCCTTGTCATATTAACTCTAACTTATGTATTAATTCCCTACAAATGACTTTTTCCTACTATATAACTCTTTTTATAAATAAATCCCAAAAAAACCCACTTATTACAACTTAAGCCAAAGTATTTTATTCCCACATGTTTAAATTAAACCCCCCCCCCCCTTATAACCCCTTTGGCTAAAGTTTATCCATATATTTAACCCTGCCCCCTATGGTAATTAAGTTAATTTGATTTAATTTACCATATAATAAAATATAAAGGACAAAATCTTAAAACATGTATTATCCGTGTTTTAATGGTTACCTGAAGTTTTTTCAAAACTAAACTTCAATCTTATATGTTTTTCCGCTCTAAAGCTCCTTAACCTTACCCTTCCCCGCGATATACAATGCAATACTTCACGTCCTTAACCAGATGTCCAAACCCCGTATTAATCCTCCTGATCACGTAATTTTCCATCAAAAATAATGTTAATAACTTTATCCATCAGAGTCATTCCCGACCGTCCAATCCCCAGAAGATCATTTGATCTAACGGTCAATCTCCTGCGCAAAAAATCTCAATGTATTCACCCCTATCCCATCACGTGAGATTTTCACCATCCGATCTCCCCTCCATTTCCCAAGATCGACGGACCATATCAAACCTGATAACATATTATTCCCCACACATTCCCTTTTAATTTGGACCGTTTGCTTCATAAAACTAAATCCGACAGTGATCATCCAGTTTTGTGCTCCAAAGATAAACGATCAAAGTTTTGGAAAAGTCGCGCGAAATGGGTGGTTTTTTCAAACCACCCCGCACTTCCGTGTCGCCACCACATTGTATCACGTTCAAAATGCATTTTTCCGCTTACCGCCCTTCACCTACGCGAATACCACTAGCGGTATTCCCTGAACCTCACCCGCTTAACCACAGTTTAAAGCAATTTAACCATGGTTTTCACCATTAGTTAATACATTAAAATTTAAATTTTTCATTCGAATTTTCACTATTTCCCTTTAAAACCTGTGAAAACTTTGATAAACCTTTTTTCTTCGAAATTGCACCGTTTGAACCCTGAGAAACTTTGCAAAGCCATTTTCAACCTACCAGTACCATTTTTCGACGCCCATTGCCCTAAATTTCCATTACAAAGTGCTACATTATCCTCTGCGAAGCCATTTTCGAAGAATTGAAGACTGAGCACCTCTACAACGTCTTCAACCAAATTCCGCTGGTTCTCCAGGTACTTTTCTTCGAACTTTCCCTCTGATATTTCAAAATTTCTATCGATTTCAAATAATTACCAAAGTTACTGGCAAAAAGTGTCCTTTTTACAGGGGAAACTCTGTCGAAATTTCCCTGGAATCCCTAATTGCCTTTTCTTGCATTTTTTCCCATACCTTGGTCTGTTTTACTATTGAATCGATCTTAATATACATTTTGAGCTTTAAAAACCCTTGCATTACTCAAAACCCTGCTAAAAAACCCCATTTTCCCGCAGAAATTCACCAAGAAACCCCTGTTTCTCATAAAAGAACTTAGCAAACCATTTAAGCTTGCTTCGTTCATATTAAAAATGACCAAGAAACAGGTAACCCCCAAGAATGGAGGCCCAAAATCTCAAAAGAAGTCTTCTGCAAAGATTCCTCAGCCTAAGTCCTTCAAAATTGACAAACCAACTCCTGCACTCACGACTGATACTACAGAAGTGATCAGAACAGTCCAACCTCCAGTCATTTCCCTAGAAAATAGCCCTTGAGTTGATCTGGACTATAGAATACTAGACCCTAATGTAGAATTTAACCTGCTTGATGTCTATAATTGGTGCTATGAAAAATCAGTGGAAAAGGGTCACAAAGATATTTCAATTTGGGAATCCAATCTGCCTAGATATATTGTCCCTCTCACTCATTATGTTCCTGACTTTATCAGATTATGCCAAGCCTATTATATGCCAGAACAAAGATGCAATGTAAAAAAAGAAAAAGAGATCCTGTTTTATATCACTGAAGAATCAATAAATTCCATGCTGCAAATGAGTCATGACCCCAATTCTTCTTCCTTATCAATAAAAGATTTAACCCAACTATATCTTGACTTAGATTTCAATACCAGATTCAAAATGTACCAGACTTTTTGTCCAAATCAAGTTGATATTCCTAAGTTAAATCCTCCTTTTGATACCTCTGATTTCCCAGATGAGACTAGGCAGATTGTCTCAATGCTCTCCTTCATATTAGGATACACTAGTGATGAATTCACTGATATGGCTATCCTAGGTTTTCTTTCAACTCTAAGCCCTGGTCAATCACCAACCATTCAGTTCAATTTTTCTAGATTCATTGCTGAAAGTATGCATTATCAGTTATCCAGATTATCTGAAGAAGGAGTCTTCAGATACTCCTCTTATCTACTCCACCTCTTCTTATATTATCAAACATATAAGTTTCCAATTGAATGTCAGAAAGTGGGTGTAGAAGGAAAAATTTTGTCACTAGTATTTTGGTCATCTATTCTAAGGAAATGAAACAGAGAGTATAGTTTTACAGATTTCAATGACTCATTTATAGCCCCTGCTATGTATCTCCTGGAAAAAGAGGAGCTCCCTAGGATCAATGATGAGACAAGAAGAATTTTGCAGTTATCATAAAGCTACAAAACTGGAGATTGGTATTTATATAAAGATCATACATAAATCAAAGTGTATGGCTCATCCCTGGCCCCATATAAATTACGGAAATTTGTTTCTAATAGAATATTTTCTTTGGAATATATGAGACAAATCTTGAATGTAGATGAAATCAACGTCATAGCTTCCAGGAAAAAGACCTAATTTAAGCTGAAGAATCAAATTAGGCCATTCATTGTAAATAACAGAGAAGTTGTTAATGAAATAAATGTTAAACTTAAAGAGTACAAGTTCCCATGTAGTTTTACATGGAATTATGACCCACAAGGTATTCTAAGTACAATGAGGGTAAAATGCAAGTTACATGTTTACTTGCATGATCCTAAGCCCCATATTGAAATATTTGCTAATGAAATTGAATGGGAGCCAAATACCCTATTTGATTATGATTCACAGGTAGTACAGGTAATACAGGTAGACAGTGGCAAAGACAAGTAGATTGAACAGACACAAGTGGCTTCCACAAGCCAAGAGACTGATAATGTACATAAAAGAGACAGAGAAGGAGATAATTTCACATCTGAGATTATTGAGGACAAATATAGGCTTCTTTCAGCATTTGATTATTCATCCAATAAATTGGTAATGTCATTCTTGAAGCCTACAATGGCTGAGCCAAAATCAGTGGCAGATTATTCCAAAAAATATTTTGAAGTAGATGCTAATGCCATTCATGAATTAGATCAAATTGAATTTCATAGGAGAAATACTGAAATTCTATATTCCAAAATTGTCAGTAAGACTATGAAATCAATTAGGCTTGAGAAAATAGTGCTTAACCTCCAGAATCAAATGAAGTTGGACAAGGCCTCACTATATGCTAATAATTTGAGAATAAAAGCACTAGAAGATATAGTGATTGAAGTAGGGGGTGACCCAACCAACATTGAAGGGGAAAAAGTCCTAATTAAACAGAAAAATGAGGATATAGATGCTCTTAGAAAACAACTGAAGTTTCCTCAGAGTGAAAACTCTCAAGAAAAATAAATTCTATAGCAGAAAGCAGAAAATGATGAATTAAAGCATCTTGTACATCAAATGACAGGTCAGATAAAAACAATGGAAAATCAAATAGAAGCTTTAATGAAAGAGAATGAAGAACTAAGAAAATCACAACCAGTGGTCATTCCTATAGTGATTCCCACAGTAAGCACTGCTATACCATCCACTTTGGCAGAACACTTGGCACCAAAAGGAGTATTGGCAACTGGTGTGCCAATTACTTCTCAGGAAATCTCTGCCTCTTCTTCTTCATCCTCACAGATGAGCATGCTACCAGGCCAAGTAGCCGTGATCAAAGCCATGGAGGACATATCTATTGAAGATAAAGAAATTCTTAATTTGAAAGGCATTGTTAAAAATCTATAAAGTTCCAGAAATGATGCCTTGATTACTTCTAAAGGACATGAGAAAAGGGTTGATCAACTACATGAACAGGTAAAGATTCTGCAAGTACAAGTAAATATTACAGATCAAGTGGCCTATATAAAAAATCATTTATGGACCAAAATTATTGAAGGCATTCATTCTCAATGGCCTTCAATTCGGATAATTTATGAACAGAGAGAGTTACTTCAAGTTGCTAGTGCAGAGATTGACAAGACTAAGAGGCAAATTGACAATAAACCAGCCCAAGCAATCCAACTCATAGCTTTTCTAAACAGTAAAAATAGGGAAGAGTTGGAAGAATTGAAAATTGTGTATAGGATAGAAACCATTCTTCAAATCAAAAAGGTCTTGAAAAAAAGAAACATAATGAGTAACCTAGAGGACATGTGTAAAGACATGACTGTATGCATGTCAAAATTTCTGGCCAAGTACAAAAAATTATCAGAAGCAGGTTTGCCTGATATTCACGCATTGAATGTGTTAGCCACCCATAAAAATTTGTCATATCAGATGGTGGCTAAATGATGTTGGATAGTGTTGAAGATTGCAACAAGAAACAGTGAAGGAGGCATCCTGAAACATCTTTCCTAATCCTAGTTGGAAAGTGATCACCTAAACTAGGTGGGGGGGCCACACAGGTGATTTTTTTGTCGCAAAGTCTATTTTTAGACTATGTCTATTTTTCGACATATGGACCATGTTCTATGAGTTGCAGGATGCTATTTATGGATGATTGGTCAAGTTGGTAAAAATAGATGGACCTCTATTTTTAGACATTGGGTGGAGTCTATTTTTAGACTGCCAGTCTAAAAAATAGATCAGTCGAATATTATTAGCTCTTAATAATATTTGGACTATAAACATTATCTTATCCTCTTGGAGCACTTCAGTTCGAGCTACGGATGTGGCACATGCAGCTGACAGAAGGAATTACGCTATTCCTAGGGTTTAGTTGAGCTATTGCATGGTTGACTTTAGTTAGAACTCATGTGGCAGAGTTTGGTGGAGTTGATGAGACAGTTGATGGAGTTGTGTTCAGTTTAACTTAGTTGAACTAGTTGTATTTAGTCTAACCGATAAATACACTAGTGATGAGTGGTGTGAATTAATTATTAATTAATTCACTAATTATTAACTCATAAATAAACTAAAGAATACATCAGTTAACTGCAATGCATGGATAGTTCAGTGGAGACCAGTGTTAGAGGTGGGTGAAAGGGTGAGTCTACTATCAGTTGTGACTATAACTGTGCATGAGATTTGCACACACATTGATTGAGATTGCCAATGAGGATTGCGCAGTACAAGCCAAGGGGATTTGAACTTGGATCTCATTCATTCTCATCTTGGATTGCGCAGTAGAGGCAGGCAAACAGTGGAGGAGATTTGAACCTGTGACTTGTTCAGATTTGAGCTAGTTTGTGTGTAACAATTGGAGATAGTGCTGAGAGCTTGTGAGGAGTTTGTACTATGTATTGTTACATGTTCTCTATCATTATAATATACAGATAGTTGGGGGTTTTCAGCTGTAAGATTTCCCCATTACATACTGTGTTATATGTGTTCTTGATTATGTTTTAATGTGCGCATGCGATAGCTTCTATTTCCGCAAATTGATGATCAATTGTAGAAGAGGTCATGTATTATGCATGAAGCTCAAATAGTGTGTAATCAGGATAATCTCGGTGAATAATTCAACTATTATTAAAATTTCTATAGATAGCCTTCAAGAAACAATTTCATTACTAAAATTGCTGATACTTGAAGAATTTTGATAAAATCCTATCCTTGGGTAATATTCACTACTGTTTCCCTTCAGAACTTAGAATCCTGCTGATTTCCAAAGCCAAAGTACTGCTGAAAACCCCATTTTTTCCCTCTTTTTCCTTCCCAAAATAACCTCATTTTTCTATGCCTCCATCTCCCATGAAAATCCTATAAATTCATGTTTTCTCCCCTTTCCATTTCATAAGGTTTAAGACTCACTCTTGGCCTTATCGAAACCCTAAACTCCCTCAAAATTCCTTAAAAAGCCATTAAAAGTACATATTTTTATGTATTGGACTTAAGCCCCTCGGGCTTAAGTTTTTTGGCCCTTTCCGTCCATACGCCCGGGTGTCAGGACCAGGCGCCAAGACACTTGGGCGCTTATCCATTTTAAAATTATATTTCCCCGCCGGAACATATAAAACCTTTGATTTTTATAAAACACGTCGTTTTATTATTTTTATTAAAAACCCGCCAGTGTAAATTATGGAGCAATCTCCACCGTTGATTTTCTCCACAGATTGGACGGTGAGGAGCGCACCTACCTGTGGACCCCCCCATCTGTGCACTGTTTCCCAAAACCGCGTGGTTTCCATCGCACCACTCTTCGGTGGATGGCGGTTTTTCCCAACGTCCAGCGATTCCATACGACGGTGGACGCGTGTCCCTTGTACGATTTGAAAACCACTGTGCAGCCGTCGTCCATCGCGCGTTATAACTCGGACCATGATGCCCAGCGAAATTGATCTTCGTCGTCCGATCTGGGCCCACTCATCCAACGGCTATCGCTCTTTGAAAGTGTCTGATGGATAACCGAAATGCTCGCTCGATAACCAAGCTATTGTACAATGGAAATCGCATCTTCGCCGTCGATCTGATCTGCAGATCGACGGCCCATATTTCATCACCCGATTCTGTTTCCCAGTCAACGATTCCCCTCCGTTTGACTTTCAACACCCCCCGCAATCATCCCCGACCGTCGATCTCAGCTCGAGTCGACGACTCAGATTTGATCCTCTTCCACCTATTCTATAATCTCCCCCGATCAATCCGGACCGTCGGATGATGCCATCCAACGGCCACGCTCCCTACATATGCCTCTGTAGCAGTTAACCGATAAATGCATGGATTTTATAACATTTTGTTTTTTTTTGCAGGGTTTAATGTTTTTCCGCTTAAATGAAGAAATTTCGTAGGCCGAGGATGACGATCCTCCGGCCTTCGAATACATCAGAGAAATCGTCCACAGGGTATAGATACACGTTTTTCAGCAAGGTTTCATGAGCCTTTGGTGCCGTATGCCCCTGTTAAACCTAAAAAATATCAATGAAGCACAAAGAAAGAGTATCAGTTGCAGAAGACAAAGCGCAGCAGAACGATGACTGAAGACAGTTTTATGGGGATTACAGCCAAGACTGTTATCAAAAGCCTAATCCCCAATCTAAAACACAGTTTAAAGGAAACCTAAAAGTGTTTTATCAGGAAAACCCTCCACTGCCACAAATTGAGGCAAATTGATCCCTCTAACTACCACGACGCCACATGTGCCTCAAAGTATTCAATCAGGAGCTGAATTTATTGATCAGGATCAGATATTTTGCCTCGACACAGCCGAAGAAGTTATTTCTGCCAGGAACTTCAATGCATAGAATATCTGCAAAGTTACTTCGACGCCGCACAGTGCCTCAAAGGTCAACAAAATTCCTACCAAGCTTGAAATCATGATGTAAATCATTTAATACAGAAGATATGTATGTAAGTCTCCTCATTGAAGGCCAATGAGCCATTTAATTCTGTATTAATTGTAATTGAGATCTTTTATTAGATCTCACCTCCTCATCCTTCTATATATACTACAGCAGAAGATGAGTGAGTGTTGGTTGTTGTTTGATTACAAGTTGTAACATTGGAACTCTCTGAAATAAATATACAATTCTGTTGAAGTTGAAAAACGAATTGAAGTCTTGGATGTCTTGATGGTGTTGTTGCATGCTTTTTCCTGAGAAGGCTCTATCATTGGATCCATGAGCATGGCTATTGGTGAAGTATTCTAAACTGTTCCATTTTTTTCCCCTATTTTCATTATGTTCCATAATTTCTTACTACAGTAGGTTGAAAGTTTAGGCTAAGAAATGACTCCTGGAAGCACCTTAGACCTGTTCACCCTTCACTGTTTTATGTTTTCTTCTACTGAAGTATTTTAGAGTCTGTAATCTCTCTCTTTAGTCTTCATGCTTGTTTATTTCCTTAATAGCTCAAATAGTTGGTTTCAACATGATTTATGGTTCTCCCTGCTTGTCTGCTATCACTTGAAAGTTGTTATTGAAGTCTCCCTTTGAAGTACCATTGTTTTAAGTTAATCAAAGAGGTCGGTTTTGATCTTGCCCTTTGCCATTGCTTGACCAGTTGTTTTGAAGGTCTTTATAGTTGTACGCATAGATGTTATTTAGGTGTTACCTCTTCTATGACTGCAATTATCAGTGAATCTTTTATGTTTTCTAAGTCCTTTAAAATAAGATCTTTGAGGAAATAAGGAGTTCCCTGAATCTTAGGTTTCATTTTAAAAGTTGTCATTAAAGTCATTATTTGCTCAAAGAATGTTTGTAGAATTTATGGTTAGCCCTGTCTATCAAATATCTCTTTATTTTTAAGTTATGTTTTCAATTTCCCTTTGTTGAGAATTAAACTTCTCTTTCCAAATCATTAATGTCCATCTCATTCCAAAAACAAAAGGATCTTGTGGCCAAGTTAGATTTTCCCTTTGATATCCCATATCCCTTGAAGAGTTTGTCATGACCTTATTTTGACTCCATTGCCCAATGAACCAGATATTTCCTCTTTCTGTCTATCTTTCCTAGACCTTTCATATTCTTCTGTATCAACTCAACCCAACCAAACAAACATCTGCACTTAATAACTAGTCTAAAATCCATAATCAAAGTAAACAAGATAAACCTTTGCAAACAAATATTTGAGAGATCCCTCTCTGAGAACAGGAGGACTAGATCCTGGAACTCTAAAGATTGGTTCTGATGTTGCCTTGTCTTTTGATTTTCCAAACTGTCAAAACACGGGAGACCAACATAATGGCGATCACGGTGGGACCTCTGAGTCAGTAACAATCTAAGTACCCCTTAGGACTTCAGAAATCCCTTATATTCAAGAATATCCAGTGATTATTAGCCACCTCATCGCCACCAACATAATGGCGATCACGGTGGGACCTACTGAGAATTAGAGGTTTTAAAACCTTTCTTTAAGCTTTTTATGTCCAACATAACATAATTAACTTTCTTCAAGCACTACCCAACAAATGGTAATCATGATAGGACTTAATTGAATCAGTGACAAACTAAGGAACCCTTAAGATTCTTGTAAATTCTTACCAAACCTTGAAGGAACCAGTTACCAAGCCATAAGAGCAACTCTGTTTGTTTGAACACCTTAGCTAAGTGCAAAATCAGACTTAGAACACTCTCTTAACCTATAAGACCAAAATAACTCAGAAAAACCCAAAAACATTTTAAGTTTGGCTTCATAATAAACATTGGTAGTGGACCATAAAACCTTTTTACCTCCTCACGAGCTAAAAACTTCCACTTTGTAGTAAAACACTCATTCTTATATGTCACTTACCTTTTGTTGTGTTTTACCTTATACTCTTAGACAGAGTCTAGGAAGGGCCGGGTAGCCTCCGGATCTCATCCTCTTTTTGAGGTGAAATATCTGGTGAATGCCCTCCCAGTATATCTCTGGTTAGAGTTTGTTGTGTTTCGGAATATCCTTTCAAAGGGATATTTCACAAAAACTGTGGTAGACAGTGTATCTCTTAGAAAACATTCTAAACTTCCCACCTGGCGACTCCACAATACTGAGCAGACCTTCAGACTCCACTGGGAAGAACCCTTATCATTATAATATCATTCAAATTCAGTTACAGGACTGTAGGATTGAAGTTTGTGTAAACAGATCAGTTAACCTCTCAAATATTTTTATACTTGGTTAAAACTTTTCTGCTTGTTTGGGTCTAAAAACATAGCATAGTGGCTCCTAGAAAGATCCACACTAGAACCCATCCTGACCCTGATCCACCTGAGATAGTTGATGACCCAGAAATAATCCTTAGCAATTCTCCTAAGATAGAATCTTCGACTATTTTCAGATCACCTCCAAGAGCTAATTCAGTCCCTGAAAATCTTTCAGCTCTACAACAATCACAAACTGACTTAGTTAATCCCTTTAGGACTAGGTCATTTGGTGATTTAGATCAACTAGATTCTGAGTCTTCACTTTCATCTCCTAAGACAAGTGAACATCCTGATAGTAGAGAAACAACACCTCCTGATTTACACTTCCTTCATAACCTAGGTGTCTCTCACCCAAGATCAACTCAACAATCCACTGTTGTTCCATCCACTCCTGTTCCTCCTTCATCCACTGTTCAAACCACTCCCCTTCATCCCACACATCCTCTTGTCAATCCACCCCTTATAAACCCACCCCCACCACATATCATGGCAGCATGGTATGCTCCCTTAGTCCTTCCTGTACCATTAGTCAATCTTCCACAGGACTATCAGTCCAAAATTCCATTATATGATGCTAACAATGCTACAACTGCATCACAACATGTGGATAAGATGGATGACTACTTTGACAGAAATGAGATCGATGATGATTCTGTCAAGCTTAGATTATTTGCTCAGAGCTTAGGGGGAGAAGTAAGAAAATGGTTTAAAGGTTTAGCCCCCCGTAGTGTTAATGATCTCCGGGCCTTCCATCAAACGTTCCTAAACAAATGGGAAGTAAAGAAAAATCCTCTCCAAGTCCTTGTTGATTACAACAATCTCCGTAGGAACCCTGGGGAAAGTGTACAAGCCTATTGTACTAGATTTAACAGTGTATATAATGCACTTTCCCCGGAACTAAAACCTCCACAAGGTTCAGCCTTAAACAAGTTTCCTGAAGGATTTGACTCTGACATGACTTATTCACTAAGAGAAAGAGATTTTTCAACTCTCGAAGATATGCAAAGGGGTTCTCTTTCTGTGGAAGTCAACTTAATAGAAAAGAGAGCAAGAATGAAAACTGAGAAGAGAGTATCTTTTAGAGAGGAATCCCCCCCCCCTTCTACTTCAAGCTCAAAAATGGAGAGAATGTTGGAAGAAATGATGAAAGAGATGAGCATAATTAAGAAAGCACAAGCAAATCAAAACTAGACTACACTTCAAAACAATCAAAACAGGAATAGAAATCAGAGTTATAGAAAAGATAACAATCAAGATAAGCAAAAAGAAAGTGACCAACAAATTAGACCTCCCTTTCAACAGAACTATGTAGATCAATATGAGGAAGACAGGGAGTTGGAAAGGTTGGAGGAATCACATGTAAACTTGGTTGGATCAGACAGTGGGGATGATTTTTTCCTCACTGAGGAGCAACAAGGTTTCTTCTCAAATGATCAAAATAAAAACACTTGTGAAGATTCTGATGACTATAGATCAGGTTTTGAAAATACAATCATGGAGGTACACAAACAGTATGATATTAGGAGCAAGGGAAGTATAGAGAATTCAAAAGATAAGAATACTAGCACTGCTGTCAAGAAAAACGCAGAAAACCAGCTCAAAAGGACAGCAGAAAAAACCAACATTTCGGCCAAAAAACCAGATTTAAACAAAGACAAGGGAATCCAGCCAAATGTTGAACAGAGTACCCCTGGCACTTCAGCTAGTGGTCCTAATAAAACTATTCCTATCACTAGTCCAAACAAGGTTCAGCAAATCAAAGCTGTTGAAAGGAATTCAATCGAAAAAGCAGATGTAAATATTAATAAATCAATTATTCCTTTTAGCCTTGAGGGAGAGATTGCTAAGATAAAAATCACCGTCCCCCTAGCTGAACTAGTAACCCAAGAGGTGTACAAAAACCAAGTTTTGAAAGCTTTAAACTTAGGAATTGATACTGACACTTTAAACTTGACAGATGAAAAACCTGAGCTGTTGTTTGGCCCAGAGGTTGAAGGAAAATATCAAGAAGGACCAGTCCCTCCCTTCTATGTTAGTTTGAACATACACGATAAAATTTTACACAATGCCATGTTAGATTCTATAGCTTCACACAATCTAATGCCCAAGGTAGTAATGGAAAGCTTAGGCTTAGAAATTACTAAACCATACAAAGATTTGTATTCTTTTGAATCAAGCAGAGTCAAATGTTTGGGTTTAATCAAAGATTTATGTGTTAACCTAGCTCAGATCCCTACCAAGAATCTAGTAATGGATATCGTTGTAGTTGACATTCCCCCTAAGTATGGCATGCTTTTATCAAGATCATGGGGAGCCAAACTTCAGGGAAGCCTTCAAATGGACATGTCTTATGCCACCATCCCTGTTTTTAACCAAAACATAAGACTATACAAAGAATCCCACATGAAGTACATGGTGAGTAACATGGACAAACCAAACAACACTCCAATCTATTCTATTCAATCAAGTTTAGATTCCTTTATCTTGTGTAAAGAAGATGAAATTACTCAACAAGATAAAGAAAACATGGACCCAATCAGTTCACCAGAACAATCCAATCTTACCTCGAATCAACTTTGAAACATTGACAATCGACAGCAACAAGAAATTGAAAATGAGTCAAATATACTTTGGACAATAAATTTCGATGGATCCAGTAATAAAACCAGTGCAGGGGCAGGTGTCTGGATTCAAAACACAAATCAGAGTTTTTCATACAAGTTATACTTCCCATGCACTAACAATATTTCTGAGCATGAAGCACTTCTCCTAGGCTTACAACTACTTAAAAAATTAGAAGCCCAAAAGATATCTATTTTAGGAGATTCTGAACTTATCATCAAACAAATCAAAGGAGAATACTCAGCCAAGAATCCAAGGCTTAGGGAATATCGAAATGTTGCCCTTGACCTATTAAAAACTTTCGAAAAATATGAACTCATTTTCATCCCTAGAGCACTGAATCATCTAGCAAATGAACTTGCCTTCATTGCTAGCAATTGCCAAGGACCTAAGATAAATGAACAACTCAATATAAAGGTGAAACACAGACCTGTTGTGCCTGATAACGAAGATCACTGGCAAGTGTTTGAATCTGACAGACACATAGATGATTTCTTAAAATCAGAAAGTGATTTCAGCATACCAATACCAGAAACTAGTCATAAAGAAAACTATTTGTACATTGAACAGATTCCATAGGCTGAAATGACATATCCTACTAATATAAATCATTTTGAAAATCCGTTTGAAGCAGAGATAATGAACAATGAAGACCAAGAAGACTTGGAAGTCTTACAATGCAAAAATGATAGAATCCCAAGAGGTCTCACACCTTTAGAACACCTGTTTGATCTCAACGATGTAGCCAAAGAACCAAGAATGGAGCCTATGGAGAAAAATGTAGAAGAGCATAACATAGGCAGTCTAGCAGAACCCAAGATGGTCAAGCTATCCAGCACCCTCCCAGCTCACATAAAATTGCAATACATAGAGCTTTTCAAAGAATTCAAAGATGTGTTTGCTTGGGAATACAAAGACTTAAAATCATATGATACCAGCATCATCCAGCATAAGATCCCCTTGAAGGAAAATAAAAAGCCCTTTAAGCAAAAACTAAGGAGAATAAATCCCCTTTTACTACCTTTAGTTAAGGCAGAAATTGAGAAAATGTATAATGTTGGGATCATAGTACCCATTAGATTTTCAGAATGGGTATCAAACTTAGTTTCTGTTAGAAAGAAAATAGGGGAAATCAGGCTCTGTATTCACTTCAGAAATTTAAACAGAGCCTCTTTAAAAGAAAACTACCCCTTACCCAAGATGGACCATATACTTCAAAGGGTAGTTGGGTCAAGAAGAATATCTCTATTGGATGGGTTCTCGGGTTACAATCAGGTGTTAGTGTTCCCAAGTGATCAAATCAAAACTGCTTTTACCACACCTTGGGGCACCTTCATGTATGTCAAAATGCCTTTCGGATTAATGAATGCAGGGGCCACCTTCCAAAGGGCCATGGACATAGCCTTCTCTGAAGATATTGGCTATTTTATGATTATTTACCTTAATGACATAACTGTTTTCTCAAAAATTGATGAAGAGCATTTGATTCACCTAAGAAAGGTTTTTGAGAAGTGTAGGAAATTTGGCTTATCACTGAATCCAAAGAAGACCCTCTTTGGTCTCCAAGAAGGGAAACTTCTTGGTCATATAATTTTAGAAGAGGGAATCAAAATAGACCCTACAAGGATAGATGGCATATTGCAAATTAGCCATCCTAGAAGCCTCAAAGAATTGCAATCTTTCATTGGAAAGATTAATTTTTTGAGAAGGTTTATTCCCAACCTTGCTGAGCTATTAAAAAACATCACAAACATGCTTAAGAAAAATGTGGGTGTAAAATGGACTTTACCAGCTAAAAAATCATTCGAACTGGTCAAACAAGCTCTTACCCAAACACCAGTCCTGATTAGTCCTGATTTTACCAAAGACTTTTACATTTTTTCTTTTGCATCTGAACATACAATAGCTGCAGTTTTGCTTCAAAAGAATGATTTAGGGCAAGAACAACCAATATCCTTCTTTAGTAGGGCCTTAAGAGATGCTCCTCTCAAATATAACATCATGGAGAAGCAAGCCTTAGCATTAGTGAAAGCTTTGAAGGACTTTAGAGTCTATATTTTACACTCTCACATAATTGCTTTTGTTCCACATACTGTTGTCAAGGACATTCTAAGTCAAGACCCTGATGGTAAAAGGGGAAAATGGATTGCAACTATTCTTGAATATGACTTAGAAATTAGGCCCACCAAACTAGTTAAGGGGCAAGGATTAGCAAAACTTATGGCTGAGTCTAACTTCCAAGCACTAGACATAAATATGGTGGATGTGTTGGAAGAAATGGAAGAATCTGATGCTCCTTTTATTGAAGAAACATTTCTAAATTCTCCTTGGTATGCTAACATTATTTATGTGCTTTTATATCTAAATGCCCCTCCTTCTTTGTCTAAAACTAAAGCTAGATTCTTGAAACAAAAGGCTTTGAGTTTTTTTATCTTAGATGGAGTATTATATTGGAAAAATGTTGTTGGAATTTTGCTTAAATGTTTACTTGAAGATGATGCAGGAAAAATCATGCATGAATTGCACGATGGTGAATGTGGAGGACACCTCTACTGGAAGGCCACAGCAAAAAAAATTCTTAGATCAGCTTACTATTGGCCTACCCTTTTCCCAGACACTCAGAAGTTGGTCATGTCTTGCCATAAGTGTCAAATCTTTGATGGCAAGAGAAAACTCCTTCCCTTACCTTTACATCCTATCAGAGTTGAGGCACCTTTTCAACAATGGGGACTGGACTTCATTGGGGAAATTCATCCATCCTCCTCAGCTCAACATAAGTGGATCCTCACAGCCACTGACTTCTTCACCAAATGGATAGAAGCTATACCTACCAGGAATTCTAATGACTCTATCATTATCAAGTTTCTTGAAACCCATATCCTATCCAGATTTGGTTGTCCCAGAAAAATCATAACGGACAATGCTGCTGCTTTCAAATCTAAGAAGATGGTTGATTTCTGTCACAAATACCATATAACCTTGGGCCATTCCACTGCTTACTATCCCCAAGGAAATGGATTAGCTGAATCCTCCAACAAGAGTCTCATCAATATCATTAAAAAGTTGTTGGAACAAAATCAAAAATCATGGCACAGTAAGTTGGTTCATGGCTTATGGGCTGATAGATTAACTACAAAGAAATCAATAAATATGTCCCCCTATCAGTTGGTTTATGGCATGGATGCAATCTTTCCTACCTCATTGGGAGTTCCAGTCATGAAGCTCCTTCAAGAAGTGCAGGTTGAAGAAAATGATATGCAGAGGAGGATCAACCAAACAATCCATTTACAGCAGACCAGAGAAGAAGTTTATGAAAGAACACAGTTAGTCCAAGAAAATATGAAGAAGCTATTTGATAAGAGGACTAAGGCAAACAATTTCCAGGTTGGAAGTGTTGTACTTAAATGGGATTCAAGAAGAGAAGAGAAGGGGAAGCATGGCAAGTTTGAGAACTTGTGGAAAGGGCCCTATATTATTCATGCTGAGAGGGGTCACAATACATTTTTCTTGAAAGAATTGAATGGAGAAGACCTATATGGAGGTCTTGTCAATGGCAGGATGCTCAAGCATTACTTCTGCCAAGAGTCCTAAGTTTCAAAGCACTTTTTTTTTACCATTGTGAATATCATATTCTAACCATTGCATTCAAAAGTTATGAAAATTCAAAAATACAAAAAGAAAGAAAGAAAAGAAAGAAAAGAGGGCAGATTGTGAAAACAAGAAAGGCAAAGCCCCATGCCAAAAAAGAGAAATAAATCTGAAAGTGTGCAAGCTTAAATGCCACTCCTACAAAACACACTTCTATTTAGTCAAATAGTTTAATCTTGACTAATTAGCTTTAAATTTTCTGCTGATAGGATAGTGAATTCGATTTGCCAAACTGTTTAATCTTGGCTTATCAGTAGATATATTAAGTTAGAAATTGAAGGTTCAAACAAACTCAAAATCTGAACCAAAGTTTCCCAAAGGAAATGACTCAAATCTGAGTCAAAGAAATGTCAATATCTGGTTCTAATCAGCTTAAAACCTGAACCAGAAGAAAAGAAAGGACAGCTCAAAAACAAAAGCAAAAACAGAGCTGTAAAGAAAGGAGAAGGCCATGATGAGAAACTTTCAGATCTTAAGCCTTCCATTTTGTTTTATTTTTTCTGCAAAAAATAATCTATGTGCAGCTTGTTTTATGCCATAGATCGCAGCAAGTCAAACAGCTTAATCTTGACCTGACTGTTTTTAAATTTATGTTATAGAATTTAGAGAATGAAAGTCTGTTGGACAGTTTAATCCCAATGGACAGTAGACTAGGTAGAGAATAATATGGATCCAACTGTTTAATCTGGATCCATGAAGAGATAAGAAGTAGAACTAGATTATATTTTTGTTTTCAAAAATAATAAAATATCGTAAGAGAGTTTGCCGATCCAAGTGCACTCTGATGAAGAAAAAATGTTAGATCAGTAGGATTGGGTAGGTAGAAAGTTTGTTGATGTAAGTTCCATTGTTTTTCAATGACTGATAACTTGTTTCCAGAACAAAAGAAGATCATTCAAGTAGAAGAAAACAGCCCAATGGATGAGGCAACTGATCAACCTCCCATAGAATACAAGTCTGCAGTTCTTGATGCCTTCAAAAAGGCACCATCCCCAAGTGGAGCCACTGTTAGCCACCCATAAAATTCTGTCATATCATATGGTGGCTAAATGATGTTGGATAGCCTTCAAGAAACAATTTCATTACTAAAATTGCTGATACTTGAAGACTTTTGATAAAATCCTATCTTTGGGTAATATTCACTACTGTTTCCCTTCAGAACTTAGAATCCTGCTGATTTCCAAAGCCAAAGTACTGCTGAAAACCCCATTTTTTCCCTCTTTTTCCTTCCCAAACTAACCTCATTTTTCTATCCCTCCATCTCCCATGAAAATCCTATAAATTCATGTTTTCTCCCCTTTCCATTTCATAAAATCCATTTCATAAGGTTTAAGACTCACTCTTGGCCTTATCGAAACCCTAAAATCCCTCAAAAATCCTTAAAAAACCATTAAAAGTACATATTTTTATGTATTGGACTTAAGCCCCTCCGGCTTAAGTTTTTTGGCCCTTTCCGTCCATACGCCCGGGCGCCAAGACACTTGGGCGCTTATCCATTTTAAAATTATATTTCCCCGGCGGAACATATAAAACCTTTGATTTTTATAAAACCCGTCGTTTTATTATTTTTATTAAAAACCCGCCCGTGTAAATTATGGAGCAATCTCCACCGTCGATTTTCTCCACAGATCAGACGGTGCGGAGCGCACCTACCTGTGGACCCCCCCATCCGTGCACTATTTCCCAAAACCGCGTGGTTTCCATTGCACCACTCTTCGGTGGATGGCGGTTTTTCCCAACGTCCAGCGATTCCATACGACGGTGGACGCGTGTCCCTTGTACGATTTGAAAACCACCGTGCAGCTGTCGTCCATCGCACGTTATAACTTGGACCATTATGCCCAGCGAAATTGATCTCCGCCGTCCGATCTGGGCCCACTCATCCAACGGCTATCGCTCTTCGAAAGTGTCCGATGGATAACCGAAATGCCCGCTCGATAACCAAGCTATTGTACAATGGAAATCGCATCTCCGCCGTCGATCTGATCTGCAGATCGTCGGCCCATATTTCATCGCCCGATTCCATTGCCCAGTCAACGATTCCCCTTCGTTTGACTTTCAACACCCCCCGCAATCATCCCCGACCGTCGATCTCAGCGTGATTCGACGGCTCAGATTTGATCCTCTTCCACCTATTCTATAATCTCCCCCGATCAATCCGGACCGTCGGATGATGCCATCCAACGGCCATGCTCCCTACATATGCCTTTGTAGCAGTTAATCGATAAATGCATGGATTTTATAACATTTTGTTTTTTTTTGCAGGGTTTAATGTTTTTCCGCTTAAATGAAGAAATTTCGTAGGCCGAGGATGATGATCCTCCGACCTTCGAATACATCAGAGAAATCGTCCACAGGGTATAGATACACGTTTTTCAGCAAGGTTTCATGAGCCTTTGGTGCCGTATGCCCCTATTAAACCTAAAAAACATCAATGAAGCACAAAGAAAGAGTATCAATTGCAGAAGACAAAGTGCAGCAGAACGATGACTGAAGACAGTTTTATAAGGATTACAGCCAAGACTGTTATCAAAAGCCTAATCCCCAATCTAAAACACAGTTTAAAGGAAAACCTAAAAGTGTTTTATCAAGAAAACCCTCCACCACCACAAATTGAGGCAAATTGATCCCTCTAACTACCACGGCGCCACCTGTGCCTCAAAGTATTCAATCAGGAGCTGAATTTATTGATCAGGATCAGATATTTTGCCTCGACACAGCCGAAGAAGTTATTTATGCCAGGAACTTCAATGCAGAGAATATCTGCAGAGTTACTTCGACGCCGCACAGTGCCTCAAAGGTCAACAAAACTCCTACCAATCTTGAAATCATGATGTAAATCATTTAATACAGAGGATATGTATGTAAGTCTCCTCATTGAAGGCCAATGAGCCATTTAATTCTGTATTAATTGTAATTGAGATCTTTTATCAGATCTCACCTCCTCATCCTTCTATATATACTACAGCAAAAGATGAGTGAGTGTTGGTTGTTGTTTGATTACAAGTTGTAACATTGGAACTCTCTGAAATAAACATACAAGTCTGTTGAAGTTGAAAAACGAATTGAAGTCTTGGATGTCTTGATGGTGTTGTTGCATGCTTTTTCCTGAGAAGGCTCTATCATTGGATCCATGAGCTTGGCTGTTGGTGAAGTATTCTGAATTGTTCCATGTTTTTCCCCTATTTTCATTATGTTCCATAATTTCTTACTACAGTAGGTTGAAATTTTTAGGCTAAGAAATGACTCCTGGAAGCACCTTAGACCTGTTCACCCTTCACTGTTTTATGTTTTCTTCTGCTAAAGTATTTTAGAGTCTTTAATCTCTCTCTTTAGTCTTCATGCTTGTTTATTTCCTTAATAGCTCAAATAGTTGGTTTCAGCATGATTTATGGTTCTCCTTGCTTGTTTGCTATCACTTGAAAGCTGTTATTGAAGTCTCCCTTTGAAGTACCATTTTTTTAAGTTAATCAAAGAGGTCGGTTTTGATCTTGCCCTTTGCCATTGCTTGAACAGTTGTTTTGAAGGTCTTTATAGTTGTAAGCATAGATGTTATTTAGGTGTTCCCTCTTCTATGAATGCAACTATCAGTGAATCTTTTATGTTTTCTAAGTCCTTTAAAATAAAACCTTTGAGGAAATAGGGAGTTCCCCAAATCTTAGGTTTCATTTTAAAAGTTGTCTTGAAGTAATTATTTGCTTAAAGAATGTTTGTAGAATTTATGTTTAGCCCTGTCTATCAAATATTTCTTTATTGTTAAGTCATGTCTTCAGTTTCCCTTTGTTGAGAATTAAACCTCTCTTTCCAAATCATTAATGTCCATCTCATTCCAAAAACAAAAGGATCCTGTGGCCAAGTTAGATTTCCCCTTTGATATCCCATATCCCTTGAAGAGTTTTTCATGACCTTATTTTGACTCCATTGCCCAATGAACCAGATATTTCCTCTTTCTGTCTATCTTTCCTAGACCTTTCATGTTCTGTTGTATCAACTCAATCCAACCAAACAAACATATGCACTTAATAACTAGTCTAAAATCCATAATCAAAGCACACAAGATAAACCTTTGCAAACAAATATTTGAGAGATCCCTCTCTGAGAACAGGAGGACTAGATCCTGGAACTCTAAAGATTGGTTCTGATGTTGCCTTGTATTTTGATTTGCCAAACTGTCAAAACACGAGAGACCAACAGGACCAACGCAAGATGGAGATGTGGAAATGTTAAAATTGGAAACTAGGGCCAAATTTTAATTTGAACCACTCCTATGGGGAATATAATTACAACATTGAATACCTCTTTTCAAGAGGACCAAAATCGATCTAAATATTGTCAAATTTGGATAAGTAGAAGTGATATTTCGAATTTATTTTTCGACATGAAATTTAACAAGGTCAGCCTCTCATATATGTCGGTTCAATAAGCCCAAGGGTCGCGTCTCTTCAATCCCACCAAATTATATATATAGAGGATCCTTCTCCCTCATTTCACATCAAATTTCTTGGATAGAAGTTTGAGGTATCCAAGCTCTTGGAGCAGGTTGAAGGAGGCTTTTGTCTTTGGGTTTTCTTCTACATCTAGGCCGAGACATAAGTCTATTTTGGATCACCTTTAAGGCTACTAAGGGCCGCATTCATCTAGCAAGAGAGTTGAGTAAGTTAAGGCTTGGTTGAGGGCTATTTTGTGCTCAGTTGAGAGGGTTTTTCCTCATCTGATTAGGCTGCAGACTCTGTCTCATTCCAGGGTCCGAGTTTTATATGGGAAGCAGCGTTAAGAAAGCTGCAGGTCTATTCAAGTGAATGTAGAAGGGTCTGAGCCCTAGTGCTACAGATTGGAGGGAGACATAAGGCTATATCTTGGTTTAGAACAACTGTTGAATTGTAGGTTTAGACCACACTCTATTTGATGGACTATTGCTTTAGGATGGGCCGCTGAAATCAATTTTATGAAGGATCTGATTTGGTCATAGGCCAGATATTAGAGCCATGGAAGGGAAGCCTCTAGCAGGGCAAGGAAGGTCTCAGTGGAAAGGAGGATTTCTAGACATTTTGTGTTCAACAATGAAGATCTATAGTTTCCCTAACTAGACCAACTTTCTTCAGTTGTACAATTTGACCTTTGTGGATAGAGTGCCTGAACTACAGTATTGATAAGGCCTACGAGCTGTGATTCTGGATCTTCTTAATGGCAAGTCTTTTGACTCTAAATTATTGCACTCTCTCTCTTCTAAAAAGTTTATATTAATAATAAGAAGAGTTGATCAAGGGATTTTCCCTGGCTTGAGCCATATTCTCGTGTTTCTCTGTCTTGGCTTGTCTTCAACACTTATTTTTCATGTTCCTTCGTTAGTTAAAGTTTGATCTGACTGCTAATGATTTAATGGGCACATGGCTAAATTAAATAACTAACCTAAGAAAGTAACTTGTTAATCCAAAATTAACATGGTATCAGAGCTTAGGCGAGGACAAATCCAAAGCAAGATGGTAAGAAAAATCAATCACCAAGTGAGGTTTTGAAGATAAATCTCCATGGTCTCCTCCATCTGCAAATCTGGGCACATTTATTAGCTCTCTTCTCTGTAATATGACCGTAGTCTCTCTCGGGAAAAGTAAGAGCTTAAGAACTCTATTTGATGTGAGTTTTCCTTGAAGACCGAGCTGCAGTTCTAAGGCAGACAACTAGGAGGCTTAAGGGCAGTTCATGAAAAATTTGGCACAGATCTCTTGCAGAGGTATGTAAGGGTGTTTTGTGTATATTCTGATATAAATTGAACCTATGTTCAGGGCTGCTGGAAAATTTCTTTGAATTACATAATTTGGTCTTCAACTCTTCATGATGTGATGTGAAAATATTCACATGGCTATAGTACAGGACCCTTGCTCTAGGTCTACACTCTCGCATTGACTATAAGACAATTTCTTTTTTTCTTTTTTTTTTATTTAGGACCTTGCCATATGGTCACGCTCTGGTATGATTCCAATACAATAACTCATGATCCCGTTCTTTGTATGACGGAATATGACACTGCTTTTGATGAAATGATATCTTGTCTATGGTATCTATCATTGTATTGATATGATTTCTTGGCTTTGCATCATTGTTACGTATATATTGGATGGTCATTCATAGAGGTTTTCATATTTGAAAGAAGGTGAATTTCTAGTCATTAATGAGGACAAGTTAGCTTCGCTATGGGTCATGACATTCTCTTATTCACTATTGATTGAGCACACTCCATTAAGAGCCGAGATATTTCTGTGAGGGATGTATTGTCTTGATCAGAGAACAATTTATTACTCAGAGAGAATATGAGTATCATTTGTTGATCCTGTAATAAACTGGAGCAGCAGACATTTCTGTTTTTTTAGTTATTATTGATTGTTAGGTCCCTATATTACTAGTGTTGTCCCTTATTTTTGTTAGTGTAACCCCTTTCTTGTTATTGTTGTACCCCTGTAACCCCAATATTGTTATTATTGTGCCCTTGCATTATTTTTGTTAGGTCGGTTAGGATTATATTGTGACCCCATGGACTCCTATATATAGAAGGAGGTTTTGGTCATTTTTATCATCAAATAATTGCTCACTTATGTAATGTATTAGAGGTTTCCCCCTTGAAGTGGTTGATTTCTAAGGATTTTATCCCTCTCTTCTTATATTTTTGGAGCTGGTTTCATAACATTTAGTATCAGAGCTTCGGATTCTAGGGTTTCTCTGCTCCAAACAGGTCATCGTGGAATTTTCGCTATAACATTTTTTCTACAAAGGTTAAGGATTTCGGCTTCGCTCTATAACATTATAGAGCGAAGCTGAAATCCTAAGGAATGTGATGTAAAAATTTCAGATATTAGTTTGCAATATTTGCAGAGATATGATCTGTGGAAGTTAGAGTTTTTTTAGGCTCCCGAATTTCACCTAAAACAGGTCATCATGGCATTTGCGCTATAACTTTTTTTCTACGAATATTCAGAACCTGAAATTTTTACAAAGCGAAACCAAAAACTGGAGGAACTTCCTATAAAAATTTCAGATCTTGGTTCACAATAATTTCGGAGATATGATATGTGGAAGTTAGTGTTTATTCAAGCTCCCGATTTCATCTCAAAGAGGTCGTCGTGGTAAAATCGTCATAAATCTCCCTTTGAGCATCAGATTGGAATTCTGTAAAAAGTGACCAAAATGACACAGATTGTAGTTTCCTTTCTATCAATTTCAGATCCGAAGGAGGAAACAGTGGCATGTGGCACGTCGGACAATTTATCTCTATTGAACCAGTCCATAACTAGGTCATTGTGGAAGATTGGGCATAACTTGGTCTTGAAGAATCCAAATCAAGTTAGACTTGTGGCATTAGAAAGAAGATTCATAGGGATACTACAGGAGTGAATTTCAGATATTGAACATCCAAGATGACAGAGATAATTCAATTTCAATATCGAGCGCCTCAAAATCAAGAAAAAGGTGTGTATTTTTTTTGAATTGCATAAGTCTTGTTTGAAAAATCAGTTTGAATTGATTCCAAGGGCATATTGTAGAATAGATATCAGTATTGGGTTCTAAAATTCCCCCTAAAATGAATTCAACACCATTTAAGCCTTCATAAGGCTCTAATATGACTCATGAAGATGAAGAACTACAACATGACATATCAAAATTAGAAGAGCAAGTGCACCAAAGTTCGCTCTCGCAAAGATCAACAAACAATGAAATGGAAGTTTTGAAGAAAAGCGTGCAAGCTAAGATGGATGGTTTGAAGAACGGAATGGAAGATAAGATTGATGGCATGGAAACTGGCATGGAAGCTAAGATGGATGACATGGAAGCTAAGATCGATGAAAAAATTAAAGACAACATGGAAAACATGAAGAATGATCTAAAAGCGAACATGGAAGGTTTGACAAAGTTGATACAAGAAATGTTTCCTAATGGTGAAAAGATAGTAGAGGAAACTCATGATGAGAAAAAAATAAATGTTAATCATGGTTTCATAAACTCTAATGTTGGATGGAAGAACCACCATATTCCAAAGATGGATATGAGGAAGTTTGATGGCAAGGATCCCGTAACATGGATACTACAGATGGAGCAATTTTTTGATCTCAATAATGTGCAAAACACACAAAAGGTATGCATTGCAACTTTACATTTAGAACAAAATACATTTTTATGGTATCGATGGCTTTGCTCCCATAAAAAAATTGTCACTTGTTCAATTTTTACGGAGGAAATGATAGCGCATTATGAGGATACAAAGAGCAACACCTTCTTTAGCCAATTGATAAATCTCAAAAAAAAGGGTTCAGTGGTGGAGCACATTGAGGACTTCCAAAAATTGAATATAAGGGTAACTGCTATTCCAGAGGAACACAGGATTGATGTCTTCATAGGGACTTTAAAGGATAACATCCAACATGAGGTTCACGTTTGGGAACCTGATTCATTAGAGAAGGCATTCAGGTTGGCAAGAAAAATTGAATGTAAAATTATGGGGACAAGGAATCCTACCACTCACATCTATAAATATGGAAGTGTTGCTACTCCTTGACTTCCACAACCTACAAGGTTGACACCACAACAATTGGAAGAAAAAAGAACAAAAGGCCTTTGGTATAGTTGTGATATCAAATACGCTAAAGGTCATAAGTGTGTTGAGAAGAAATTATTCTACATAGATTGTGAAGAGGAGGAAGAAAATGAACAAGAAGCTTCAAAATAAGAGGATACACACCAAGAACCAACCCTAGAAGAATAAGAAATGAGTCCGACCATATCGTGTAATTCATTGGAAAGAATTACCACTCCTCAAAATCTCAAGATAGAAGGACATATCAAGAAGAAAAAAGTAATAGTGTTGATTGATTCGGGTAGTACCCATAATTTTATTCATTGTAAGGTAGCCAAGGAATTGAATTGTTCCTATACCCAGCACCAGAATGTCAAGTGATGGTTGCAAATGGAGGAACTATAAATTTCTATGGAAAATGCAATAATATCAAGCTAACCATAGTGGAATATGTATTGAATAGTCCAATACTTTCTATTCCAATGGGAGGTGCTGATGTTGTACTAGGAGTACAATGGTTACAATCTTTGGGGACTGTAGCTTTTAATTTTTAAGAACTTTTCTTGAAAAAAAATTCGGAAAAAAAGGAAGTCGAATTATGGGGTATCGTAGGGAATATGGGAAAGATAATAAGCTCTAATGTCATGACAAAGATTCTGAATAAATAACAACGAGGCATAATTGCACAATTATGCTCACTAGAAGTTCCAACATCAAAATTATTTATTTCTCCAGATCTCCAAAAAGTCTTGGACAATAATTCCAAGGTGTTTGAAACTCCCAAAGGACTCCCACCTATTCGTGATCATGATAATGCTATTCATTTGATTCCAGGAAGTGTCCCTCCAAACATTGGGCCTTACAGATATCCTTATGTCCAAAAGAGTGAAATTTAATGTATGATTGCAGAAATGTTAGAGGCTAGTATAATTCAACCTAGTCAAAGTTATTTCTCTGCTCTAGTAGTATTGGTGCACAAGACGGATGGGTCATGGCACATGTTTCCAGATTATAGGGAGCTTAATAAGCTCACTATTAAAGATAAATTTCCCATTCCTGTGATTGATGAATTATTGGATGAATTACATAGAGCAATTTATTTTACCAAGTTGGATCTTTTTTCAGGATATCATCAAATTAGAATGAAGACTGAAGATATTCTGAAAACAACATTTCGAACTCATGAGGGTCATTATGAATTTTTGGTCATGCCTTTGGCCTTACCAATGCACCTTCTACATTTCAAGGGTTGATGAATTCCATTTTCAAACCCTTCCTTAGAAAATTCGTGCTAGTATTTTTTGATGATATACCAATCAACAACGGGTCTTGGAAGGATCATGTTGAACATGTTGACAGGGTGCTCAAACTATTGTAGGAGAAACAATTATATGCAAAAACATCCAAATGTTTCTTTGGAGTACAAGAGGTGGAATATCTGTGTCATATTGTATCTCACGAGGGTGTTAAGGTAGACCCTAACAAAATTAAAGCCATTAAGGAATGGAAAGTCCCCACAACCATAAAGAAATTGAGAGGATTTCTGGGGTTAACAGGGTATTATCGCAAGTTTGTTAAGAATTATGGGAGAATAGCAGCACCTCTAACAACATTATTGAATAAAGATACATTTTCATGGACTCCTGAAGCAACTAAGGTCTTTGAACATCTTAAAGAGACAATGTGCCTAGCACCAGTCTTAGCTACGATAGACTTCACAAAAACCTTTATTGTGGAATGTGATGCCTCAAGAAATGGAATTGGTGTTGTTTTAATGCAAGAAGGAAGACCCATTGCTTTTGAAATTCGTCCTATCAAAGGAAAGTATTTACAGAAAGCTATTTATGAGAAGGAAATGTCGGCAATACTACATGCACTAAAGAAATGGTGACCTTACCTAATAGGAAGACACTTCAAGGTAAAAACTGATCATGATAGTCTTAAACACTTTTTGGAAAAAAGACTATCTTCAGAAGAGCAGCAAAAATGGGTCAAAAAGATGTTGGGTTATGACTTTGAAATCATCTACAAAAAAGTCAAGTTAAATTTTGTTGCAGATGCACTCTCAAGAAAGGATGAGGAGGTGGAAGCATTGCTTTGTGCCATTTCTATTATCCAACCAGATTGGATAACCGAAGCAAGGGATGAATGGAGGAAGGATGAAGAAGTGTGGACACTCATTCAAAAATTGCAATAAGATCCTAGTACATCTGATACAATTAGTTGGAAAAATGATTCCTTATGGTACAAAGATCACTTATATATTTGTAAGAATTCCCAACTAAAACAAAAGATTCTTTTGGAATTGCACACTTCTCCTTTAGGAGGACACTCGGGATTCTTAAGAACTTACCATAGGGTGAAGAAATAATTTTTTTGGGATGGCCTTAAATCTGATATTCAAAATTTTGTGGCCGAATGTTTGGTTTGCCAGCAAAATAAAGTTGAGACAATTAAGACCCTGAATCTTCTACAACCTTTATCCATTCCAAGTCAATGTTGGGAGGATATTTCAATGGATTTTATAACAGGTTTACCTAAGTCAAAAGGAAAGAGTGTCATCATGGTGGTAGTTGATAGACTTACCATGTATGCACACTTTTGTGCATTATCTCATCCATTTAAAGCAAGTACAGTTGCTACTGCATTTATGGAAACAATTCAAAACCTACATGGAAACCTAAAGATTATTGTAAGTGACAGGGATCCCATTTTTACTGGAAATTTTTTGACGGAATTATTTTATTTTTTGGGTACTCAACTAGCTCATAGCTCATCTTATCATCCTCAATCCGATGGTCAAATTGAGATAGTGAATAAATGTTTGGAAGGATATCTTCGTTGTTTTGTATCTGATAAGAAAACACAATGGGTCAAGTGGTTACCTCTTACTGAATGGTGGTATAACACTTCCTTCCATACCGTAGCAAAAATGACCCCATTTATGACACTTTATGGATATCATCCACTGTCCATCACATCATCATTAAGAGAAAATTCTAAGGTTCAAGTAGTGGAAGATCACATCAAACATCAACAAGAAGTTCTCCAACTCTTAAAGGATAACCTAAATTTGGCACAAAATCGAATGAAACAACAGGCAGATCAACATCGTAGCGAGAGAAGTTTTGATGTAGGAGACTGGGTATTTTTAAGGCTACAACCATACAAACAAATGTCCCTCAAGCAAGCTAAGAAGGATAATAAATTATCGCCAAATTACTATGGTCCTTACAAGGTGTTGCAAAAGATTGGTACTATGGCATACAAATTGGAGCTTCCTGCTTCTTCGCGAGTGCATCCAGTTTTCCATGCTTCATGCTTAAAGAAGGTTATAGGTGAAAAAATTCCAATCCAAAAAATATTTCCAGAACTTGATGAGGAAGGAAAAATCATATTGGAACCTAAAGCAGTCATGGAAACAAGAACTCGATAGCTACGAAATAGATCAATTTCAGAGTATCTAATCAAGTGTAAGAACTTACCCACTGAAGATTCTACATGGGAGGATGAGAATTTTATACAGAAGCATCCAGAGCTACTCAAGCATTGAGGACAACACTTTTTTGGAGAGGGGCATGTGAGGTCCCCATATTAATAGTGTAGTCCCTTGTTGTTGTTAGTGTAACCCCCTTATTGTTATTGTTGTACCCCTGTAACCCCAATATTGTTATTATTGTGCCCTTACATTATTGTTGTTAGGTCGACTAGGATTATATTGTGACCCCATGGACTCCTATATATAGAAGGAGGTTTTGGTAATTTGTATCATCAGAGAATTGTTCATTTATGTAATGTATTGGAGGTTTCCCCCTCGAAGTGGTTGATTTCTAAGGTGTTGATCTCTCTTTTCTTGTATTTTTGGAGTTGGTTTCATAACATTGATCTATACTAACCTAGTAGTTGAAATACGAACAACACAACTAAATGATGGAATACAAGAGTATAAGTAATGCTATAGAGTTATATAGGATCGATTACACTTCTAGCTATTTCTTATGTGTTATAAGCAGCTTCATTATGGTCAATATCATAGTTAAAGTATAACCCTTTAACGACCAATATGGGATAAGTATTGGCATAATGTATCAAGTAGAGTGGAATTCTTAGTAATAAGAGAGGATATGATTCTTTGTGCATGTATTTTTAGAACAACACGAGTTTCAGTTTGGACAAAAGACCAAACATCCTATACAAATCCAGGAGGTGAACTTATAAGTTGAAGGGATCGTGACCAAAAAACTGTTGGAATTCAAAATTTCCAATCTAATTTATCATGACTGAAGGCTGGAGATGCACAGCTTCCCGCCACTAAGCATAGATATAGATGATATAACATTATGACAGTTGTGAGACTCCCGATGGAAAGTACTGCAATAACTTTTCGAGCTCTAATTCACCTTCAGCAAACCTCTTGAAGCTACGATAAAGGGTAACCCTTAGGAACCCCTGAAGAAACAAATTTGAAGTCTAAGACCTCACAGTTGGAACAACGAAAAAGCCTTATTTCTGGAATTGCAAAATTAAGCCCATGTAACAGAACTTAATGTATCTGAAGCAAGATATACATTCCAAGACTATATGACCTTACTACAGTTTAGGAGTATATATTCTATATGGAAGTGTTAAGTACAAGAAATATATTATATATGAAAGATATTCACTCAGATGCAAGAATTGTATAGAATTGACCTTGAATGAGAGACAATCACACTAGTAGTATCTCTTGACAAGAATAGGGTGATAGTATCACCTTAATCAACAGTAAACCTTGCTTGGCATTAATATATTTTCAAAGATGGGTTCTTGGTCTAAGTAACTTTGGTATCTATGCATCAGACAATAATGCATATGTCAATCAATCCTTTGATACATGTGCAGCCAAAATCCTGGTATGTAAGTGAAATTTAGACAACATGTATGTGACAATTTGACAAGAAATGTACGCATTAGATATGATTGGACAAAAGTGGAACAGTGGTATGATGAAGGAAGAATGCCAGTAAGAGAATTAGCAGAAATGGATGTTGAAAAATGATAGTATTAGTTGAAACAATGGATTGCAAAAATCCACTGGAAGCAATGATAAGATTTAGAATGCAATCCTGTGAAATATGGCAGAAAATGGAACAACAACACATATACCTTATCAGTTATATATGGCATTAATTCTAATGGCTTCTCAGCATATTCAATTTTTTTTCCTACATTATGTATAAGATCATTACAGTACAGTAGCAGTATGTTGTAGCCTCAGTAAATTGATGACAATTTATATAGAGCTTTGTTCACAAATGAATTTGTGAAGAAGACAGATGTAACCTTTGGATATATTATCTACTGTGAATAAGCTACAAAGATATGCTAGTAAAATAAATTTCAGGGGTGTAGCACACTTGAAGCTTTCATGCTTGAAGAACTCTGAGAAGAAGAAGAACGTGACCCTTTGGATCAGTTCTTTATAATAACCCTTATCAGCATGAAAGAGGTACCATGAAGAAAGTGCATTAAAAATTATATGTCTTGACAAGAAGAAATCCTCGACTCTGACATCTTGATTTCATTGAGCCAAGATCTCATGAAGAATGTTTTTATAGATATGGATGCTCAAATAATAAAGTCTCCTTATGGATTGGATAATTTGATGCATAGCAAGGCTTCAAAGGGAGCTATAAAATCAATAATGACTTTCTTGCACAATATTTTTTTATGACAACTGAGTATGATGGCTCATATACATGTTACCTTAGAGGCTGCAAAGAAAGTAGAAGTTAAAGATCTAAAGACCTAGCCCTGATGAACTTAAAGATATGATGAAATGGAGAAGTTGTTGATCCCTGGTGCTTTTGATAAACACCTATCATATTTCTCTGTGTGGATATATACATAGGGGATAGGTGCTTGTTGAGATATATCTATGATGCTATTACTTATGGTTAGAAATTCACAGTCGGGATATAAGATTACATGGATATTCTAATAGTAGCTCAGTTGGCAGTATGATGAATGAACATCTAGTGCTATATTACTTGGTTCTGTTACTCTGGGAGCACTATTGAATCTAAATACATGGCTTATTATTGTGAAGCTTATTGGTTTTTGAAGCTCTTTGAGCACGTGCTGGTGTAGTAGAGGGTTTGTTACCATCATCATCAAATTGATATACATCCACATGAACAATATCATCTCAAAGTTAGGTATCACTACATTTTGGAAGGAGAAGCATTGCTAGGTTGTACACCTCAAGATGAAGTACCAACAATGATGGCCTCATATAGTAAGGGAAGGATGGAAGAAACATCCAAAGGATAGAATGTACTAGATGATGAAGTAATCCCTTTTGTCCTAACTCCCCATATACTATTCAATAACTACAAACGATGAACTCAGAGGAGTTTAACATTTGTACAGGTGGACCAACACAAGATGGAGATGTGGAAAGGTTCACTACAACCAGCTGCAAGTCATCAACAAGCAACCCAACAAGAGAAGAAGAAGTATGTTCCATGGATACATGCTGAGATTCATCACCAGAAAGGAGCTATAGAAGAGATCCTAGCAGTCACCATGAAAAGGCTCATCAAAGATAACATCATGATTCTTAGTCACTTGGTGAGAGGGGGGGTCATAGAGATAATACCCCTGAAACGTTTCATAGTATCATACCAAATTCCTATGAGGATTCTAACGGACAGGTGATATATCATGTCTTTCATGATACAAGTGGGTCCATCCAAAGAACCTAAAATATGATATAGAGGACTTCCACCCATGCAACTAATAAGTTTTTGACCTTAATTTTGCGTCAAGGAAGAATTTGGGCTGGTCATGGAGACAATATTATCTACAAAATATTTAACGTTGTAGATCGTAACACCATTTTAATTACCATGGAGAGAGCACTGTTATTTCTGATGTAGTAAGCCTTGAATGTAGTGAGCTACAAATTTACCAGTTAGAGATTTGATGTCTCAAAAAACTATAGGAACATATGATTTTACTTTTTGGTTTAATATGTTGTTGGTAATCCAAATATATTAATGAGATATTGAACTTAGGTGTTGCTGAAAAATCCTATTTCACTGATCTTAAATACTAGGTTTTCAATTGGGTCTACTATGGAGGAGGTCAAGGAATATCTCAGTGCTATCCCAAGGATACGATCACACTCTGAAATTCGGATGGAAAATTATAGTCAACAGTTCGATTATCATTTTAGGAAGAGGCTCGGATAAGGGTACACAGAATCTCGGTGTAATTGTTGAGATTACAATGCATACTGGAGCAGAGTACTTAGGAAAAGTTTTGGTGATGCCACAGTGACATTCCCTCAATGTCTTGGTACTATATCACAGTAAGGATCTCGGTGTAATTTGGTTCCATTGTAGTTAATTGATATCACATTTTGGTGACTATCTCAGTCATGATGATTCTACAGCCTTGGGCCTTGGCACCATGATGCTCATAGATCTCAGTTCTATCCAATTCATGGTGTTTTTGGAACCTCAATGTTATCCCAAGGATAAGATCTCAATTATATCTCAGTGCTATCCCAAGGATAAGATCCCAGTGATATATCAGTGCTATCCCAAGGATAAGATCTTAGTGCTATCTGAATGTTATCCAAAGTGATCTCTCAAACAATTATAGGAACCGATGATTTCACTTTTTGGTTTAATATGGTTGTTGGTAATCCAAATATTTTAATGAGATATTGAACATAGGTGTTGGTCAAAAATCCTATTTCACTGATCTCAAATACTAGGTTGTCAATTGGGTCTATTGTGGAGGAGGTCAAGGAAGATGAGATTGTTCATCATCTGCTGCAGGATGTGGAAATGTCGGTTCTAGATCAGATATCTATGGGAATTTTGGAAAGGTTTGAAGTTAGTGGTTATGATAGATTGTTATCATTAAGCAGTGATAAGGGGTTTTACAGGTCTTATCTAGTGGCTTTATAATGGACCACGATCATCATAGGAAATGCCCATTATGTGAGACCATTAACATTCACGGAGCTTAAGGAGGCAAGAATATTTCATCCCTAATAATAGGAATTATTTTTTTTCTAATACTCATAGGATGCATTCCGAGGAATTATTGTTTCTAGAAGAATCTAGAAACACCGATTATGGCTTCATTTTGACCTTGTATTGTGGAGTAGGTCATGGAAGATGATATTGTTCATCATCAGTAGCAAGATGTGGAAATTTCGGTTGTAGATCAAATACCTAAGGGGATTTTCGAAAGGGGTGAAGTTAGTGGTTATAATAAATTGTTATCATTGAGGAGTGATAAGGGGTTTTACAGGTGTTATCTAGTGGCTTTTTAATGGACCACGGTAATCTTAGGAAATGCCCATTATGTGAGACCATTAACATTCACAAAGCTCTAAGGAGGCAAGAATATTTCATCCCTAATAATATGA